>PVLA01010038.1:0-67997 GCA_004027455.1 Hydrochoerus hydrochaeris
GTTATTATGAATCGTACGTCCACGCACACGTGTGTCGGTGTAAGAACGACGTCTTAGTATCTGCGAGAACTTCCCTTCCTAGGAGGGAAATAAATACCTGGGTGAACGGGGTTTTCAGGTTGCATTTTCGGAGGCGTCTCCGTACTTCCGGTGTTTATGGACCTCTTCCAGTACGTTCCTTCATTAGAGACATCCTTGATGTTTCTGTGCCAAATCCATATGCTTTACATTTGGAAATGGTAGATGAATTCTGGTAGGTAGAGCCACTACTCTTATCCACTTCTCTCCATTTCATGGCAACACCATCCCTTACTTGCCCTGGTATCTTAATGCCACCAACTCTTGTCCCCCGCCATCTATTCCACACTAGACATCTTTTTCCACAATTCTCATTTCATCCTTCATATGCGGAGTTAAAATGATGTTCATTACTGGGTGACCTACCTCATCAGAGTCTGGGAATATAACATTTCTTGTAAGAGAATTCTAAAATTGTATGATGGAGTTATAGGAGGCTACCTAACTGTGCTTAATTACCACAAGGTCATAGGCACAGAGAAAACGTATCTGTAAAGTATATCTGCTAGCTTTGTAGGTAGTGGGAAGTCCTGTCAGACTTTGCAAAGTAATTGCTGATAGAGAGCAAGCCTAACTATGTAGTTCCTCAAGTTTTTCATTTCTTTTGTTTTTCAAGGCATTTTACCAGGGAGTTCAGCTGGGAATTAGTAAACACACACACGCACACGCACACAAATATGGGTAAAATAAGTAACAGGAGAGGTATATCATGAGAAGCATCTTTTTAGATTTTTGTACTTAAGAGCAAAGCATTCAAATGAACCTCGTAGTTTCAATCCCCAATCCTGAAGAAAAGAAAACCAAAAAAGCAGAGTTCTGGAATGCAGCTCACAACTAGAGGAATTGCAAAATATGCACTGAGCCTTGGGTTCTATCCCCAGAACTGTGAAGAAAAGGATGTATTTGTCTACATAAAAATGAAATTATTTCTGCACGTGCAATACACAAATGTAGTTCAAAAACAAAGAATTAGTTAAATATGTGACAGTTTGGGGTAAGTTTCCACATGCATATAACTTACAATCCATCATATAAATTTTTTTTCTCTGCAAGTTAGCAATTGATCCCAATGCCTCTAACATGCTAGGCAATCACTGTTCCATGAAGTATTCCCCTAGCCCAATAATATAGGTGTTTTTAAAATTTTGTAAGTGATGATGAGTGTATGAAAAAAAAGTTTTCTTAGTCCATTAGAGCAAACCAAATGGGAATTGGGTTTCTTGCAGTTCGTACTAAGAATTTAGACAGTTTGACCTTCTCCAATGCATAAAACTCTTCTTACTTGTTTTTTTGAGACAGGGTCTTGCTGTTGTAGTTCAGACTGGTCTTGAATTCACTATGTAGCCCAGGTTGGCCTTGAACACACATGAAACCTCCTGCCTTAGCCTTCTGAGTGCTGAGATTACAGACCTAGACCACTACATCCAGCTGAATGCCCATTATGAATCATTGGAATTGGTGAATATTAGATATGTAAACAATTCATTTTATGGAAGGCGTATGTTTGAGGAATGTACCAATGTGCTTTCTTCCTACAGATTTCCTTGACTCAATTACCCTAGAAATTACTACAGTGCCTGTTTCACTAAAAGGATAACTGGAAAATTCAAGAAGTTTGCAGCTATAACAAAATGTAAAAAGTGTATCTTATCACTCTTTGTTGTGAGTGATAACAACAATAATAGGCTCTATAAGACTTCTTGATGTTGACCATCACCCCCTGAAGCAAGCACCATTACCACTCTTAATTTATACTTGTGGAAACTAGCACACAGAGGTGGCATCAAGTATGAAGGGACTCAGGACTTTTCAAACAGGGCACCAGTGTTCATACTATCCCTAGTCTATCAGACTCTAAATTACATATTTGGTGGCAGAATGCTTTTGTGCCCCCAATACAAGGGTGAAATAAATGGCAGAATGAAGAATGTTAGATAGATTTAAGACCCAGAGAAGGCCCGTCAAAGCAGAATTATTAGTTCCCAACTACAGCAACAAGTCCAGGGTATGAGGCTGAGACTTCAGCCTGCCACCTAGAGGCAGGAAGGCAGGATTTAAGCCTGGGGTAGGCATGGAGTTTGGGCCAGGGAATGAGGCCAATGGAGGGTGTACATTTCGTTTTAAACATAGAATAAAAGACCTCTAGTTGATAAACTATGCAGAAAAAAAAACGAAAGAAAGAAAAACAAGTATGGCTTTTGTCCTTAGGGAAAATAGTTTATGTTATTGTTATTGAGAAAGGAATCAGTCATTTTTTTCTGTTTTCCATAACAGTCATTTGATAACTTTTATACACTTTTAGAAACAATTTCAGATCTTTTTCAAATGATTATTAGGATGGATGAATTCATGCTATGATAGTGGCTTTATGAACAGACTGACTGTGTGCATGTCAATGGGGATATGAGTTATAGTTCAAGAAATAACCAAGCTTGGTAGCACATACCTGTAATCCTAGCATTTGGGAGGCTGGGGCAGGAGGATCACTGTGAATTTGAGGCTAGCATGGGCCACATATAGTGAGTTTAAGGCTAGCATGATTTACACAGCAAGACCTGTCTCAACAAACAATAATAATAATTCAATAAACATGAGTTTTTTAAAAGAGGTTACAAGAATGGTGGACATTAGGGAACTCATTGTATCTAAAATGCACATTTGTATTATTTGGTTGCATTACTGAGGACTTAGAAAGCCCTTTAGACTGAGCTATATTCTAGTCTTTAAACTTGTTTTAGTATAGGGTCTCCTACACTTTAAGTTGTTCTGGCTAGGCTGGCTAGGCTGTAACTTGTGGTCCTCATACCTCAGCCTCCCAGGGCATTGGGCTAAAGGTGCGTGCCTGCCACATCTAGAGCAGCTCCTGAAATTCCCAGGGGAAGGACGATGGAGGATGAAGAAATGAGTCAGAATGCAGAAAGCTGACGTCAGTTTCTCTACTGATGGGAGCTCTCTCTACTGATGGGAGAAAAGCAATTGCCCAATGACTGCAGTGCATTTGTTTATACAATCAGCAAAAGGTTGATAATAGATGAAGCCCTTCTCCTAATGGGAGAAAGGACCTGCTTAACAACTTGTTTGTCTGGTTTGCCTCAGGTGCTCCATGTTCTCAAGCTGGCCTTGCTTTTGCTCTGCATGTGTGATCAATCGCCACCTCAGCCACTCCCCACATCTCCCCCTTTTCTGTTTGGTAGTCACAAGTGATCAGTTGGAGTTGGAGGAGCTGTGTTTGCAGGAGTCTGTAGACTTGTTTTGTGGAAGTCTTTTCTTCACCACTCTTCCCTAGGCATCCCCAGCCAAGTTTTTCCTCTGAAGGCCTTCTCCTTCTCAAAACATTTCCAATCTGAGTGAACTTACCCCATGTAGGCTAAAGAGACCCAGTCTAAGGATTTCAGGTCCCTGCATCCAGCAATTTAAGCACATGCAGCCCATCAACCCATAACAGTAGTCAGTTATCAGGAAAGTTGGAAATTATTAGAAGGTGTCAGTGATTTGAGCCTCTGTTATAGCTAGCATATTACTATGGTGCTGTTTTATATATTTTGTGGTTGTACTTTTCTGCTGGATGTTCAAGATCAAGTTAAAGTGAGACTTGTATTAGTGAAAATTAATTTCCTGCTATCTATCATGGTCAGTTAAGTCTCTTCAAGATTCACCTTGGGACCATGTATAGCACCTCTCAGTTATGTCAGTGTCATTTGTCTGGATGAGTTACAGCCATTGCTTGATGAAATTGCTTTCTGTGAATGCTTGAGAGACTTTTCTCTCCTCGTAACTCCTTAGGCACACTATACACCATTGATATACTTCCTCTGTGGTTCAACAGTCTTCTTGTTCAGGAAGTCCTGGACTAACCGAGCTATAGGATGTTGCAGCAGAGGTCTCTTCTATCCTGGGTCCTTATTGACCTCAGAGGACCAGAGCTAAACTATTGGCTGTCCTCCTTGACCATCTTTCTTTCTACATTTTGATCCTCAAACTTCAGTTGTTGAACATCCAGAAGAAAATGTTAATGACATTATATTGTAATGGGACCAGTGAGCTTAATATTATAACTTTACCTAAGTATCAAGCACCTTTAAATACAAAGTAGAACTGCAATTTCCTACCAACTATGGGCGTTCTAGTAGTTTAATCCCTGTAGAATGTTAACAGACAACAGTTATAGAAGGTTTTTTACTTTTTTCTTTCAAATCCATTTCATTTCAGATAGAAAAAAGAAACAAAATTTCAAAACAAATCAATCAGCGGAGTTATAGAGTTTTACACAGAAAAATTGAGATCAAAAGACATACATAATATTTCAGCATGACAATCACAATGAATTTTTCACTTTATGGTAAAAAGGTAAAACAAAATTTCATAGCAACAATAGGAGAATAATAATAGTTAATACATTACATTTTATTATTTTTAAGTTATTTGCTCAGAGTACAAGCGTGAGCATAAAAATTTCTCCAATCAATATTAGCACAAACCTTCATTTTTAATGAAATAAGAAACACTAACAGTATAAATGACTTATATTTTTCCCTTTTCTCTACTGTCCTTTCCCCTTTCACCCATCCTGGTTCCTAACAGTTTGTCCCATTTCACAATATGTGTTGTGCATTTTAGCACTTATTTACTCTTTCAGTTTCTCATACCAGGGAGATGATATGATCTTTACACATGTGAGTCTGATTTATTTCATTTATGAGTATGGTCTCAAATTGCATCCATTTACCTATAAAAGTCTTGAGTTTGTCTTTCTTTCTGGCTGAGTAGTATGTATTGTATAAAATACATCTTTTTTTATCCACTCCTAGGTTGATAGGTATTTGGGTTGTTTCCAAGATTCATGGATTTTTAGAAGTGCATTGTGCTTCTATAAACATGGGTGCACATATATCACTGTGGTATGATTTTTTTATTTAAAGAAAAAAAGAAAACAAAACAGAAAGAGGATAGAAATAATACATAATTTCAAAAAAATTAAGAAATCACTAGTTGGCAATTACATATTTTCCTCTTAGAAGTAGTTGTTCAAGTTACATAAGTAAAGCATACAAAGTAGACATTTAAACAGTGAGACTGCAACCAGTTCTGTTCACCTATCCAACAGAAACTTAGTAATTTGGTTATCAATCTTACACACTTGAACATACATGCAGTTATATCCTTTAGAATACTTTATTTTCCTCTCTTTTTTTACACTTGATCTTAGCCACAAGGCAGAGAAGCGATTTTTCCTCTGTTTTTTTTTTACAATAACTATATTCAATTCTTGTAAACTGTTTAGAAGTTATATGCATGTATGAATCTCTACATTTATAGCTATCCTTTTTGTATTAGTGGGAAGTACAAGTCAAAACAAGACAACAAAGCAAATTCCTAGAAAAACATGAAATGAAAAAGTCATATAGAACCACAATACTAGGTGATCTACAGTAGTTACCATGATGTCTCTTGTTATTTTCAATAGAATTGTCTATATCATTGGGCATAGTATAATTGGACATAGCAGTACATAGCACTATTAATAAATACAAAACATTGGTGACATTATATGACTTCAAAAACAGTTAAAAATCCAACCAGAATGGGTATCCTGTTGAATCTTGTCATCTTCAGAATAGTTGTCTCTACTCTCAGACTTGATGCTACCAAGCATACCAGATTCGAATAAAATCAGTCAAGACAAAACAGTGATCTAACAAATCAGATTCAAATAATATCAGTCATAGTAAGACAGTGTAAGTAATACATGGCTTCAGTTTAAGTTAATAGGGAATTAAGGATATTTACTGTAGTATATCTTGCTATTTTTGGGGTAGCTGTCTGTGCTTTCAAATCTAGTAGAAGTAGTCAGACTAGAACAGAATAAAATCAAACTATAGCCAATCTTCTCTGTCTCAGCTCTGCTATGCTATTTTTCTGTCATTGTTGTTTACTTTTCTCCTTCATTCCACTGTCTGCCACTTTCATTGAGGCCTTTCTGCCACCATTCGTGGAATCCTGGTGGTTTTCTTCTCTCTCTCTAGAATGTCCTTCAATATTCTTTGCAGGGTTGGATTGGTGGTCACGAACTCCACCAGTTCCTCTTTGTCTTGGAAATATCTTGTCTCTCCATTAATTTTGAGAGACAGTTTTGCAGGGTACATCAATCTGGGTTGGAGGTTATTTTCTTTCAGGGCTTGGAATATTTTGCTCCAAGCTCTTCTTGATTTGATAGTTTGCATCGAGAAGTCCACTGTGATTTTGATGAGTTTTCTCTTAGAGGTGATCTGTTTCTTTTATCTGACTTCTTTTAATATTCTGTTCTTGTGATGAATTTCTGGGACCTTGATTATTATATGTCTGGGTGTAGATCTGTTTTGGTTGTAGCTGGCTGGAGTTCTGTATGCCTCATATATCTGAATATCATTTCCTTTTTCTGTGCTTGGGAGGTTTTCCTTAATTATTTCTGTGAATAGTCTTTTTTTAAATAGCCTTTTTATTTCATTTGTATTTTCCCCTCCTTCTTCACTCACATTTATTATTCTTAAGTTATAGATCCTGTCATCTTCTAGCCTTTGTATTGTTACTTCCTGGTTCCTCATTATTTTTAGGAGATCTTTCCTTTCATGATCATACATTGCAAAACTATCTTCAAGTTTTAAAAGTCTGTCTTTAGTTTCTGTCAAGAAATTTTGCCAGCTTTCAATGGAGTATTTAATTTCCTGGTATTCTCTTTGGATCTGTTTCATGTATTCTAGATTTTGTTTATATTCTTCATCAAGGTTTCTTTCCTTTTTCTGGGTTCCTCCATTCTTCCATCTGTGTCTTCTTGAGGAGTACCAGGCATTTCTTTTATTAATTCCTCATATCTTGCTTCACTTGAGTTCTAATTTCAGATTTAAATTCATCAATGAGGTCACGGAAGTATTTCTTTATTTCCGATGAGACTGTGTCCAATATTGCATGTTTGCTGCCCTTGATCTCTTCTGTCTTTACCTCTCCTGGATGTATTTTCCATGGGTCAGTGGCTGGAGGCTTTTTCTTGTTTCTTTCTCTTGTCATGTTTCTGGTTTCTTTCAGACAGATGTGTGGTGGAGGTCTCAGGTCCTTTCCAAATTGCTTACAGTTTTTCTGAAGTCTACTGGCTAGGGGATTGCTGCCCTCTCCAGTTTGCTGTTGATCTTTGATGTGCACGCAGGGGTGATGTGGGCTGGCCCCTCTCCTCTGAGCCAGTTAGTCAGTGAGTGCCTTCAGCATGTTAGTCTGTGCCCTAAGGATGTCACAGGTTTGGGACAGTTTCATCCCTGGCTATTGGGTCCCAACCAGGGGTGTGACCCAGCCCAAGCATATCCTGCCAGTCTGCTTTGGGCCAGGAGCACCTGACTGACACCACTGTGGTTGCCTGTCCTGCCAAAATTCAATATGCTGTCAAGCTGGTCACTCTGTCTGTGGGACCCAGTTCCCAGCACTCACCACGGGTCAGTGCAGCTTGCCTCACCACTTCCAATCCCTGTTGTGGTGCCTCCTTCTGCCAAGGGTCTTGGGTTCACCAACCCTGATCTTGGCAGGACCACGACCTCAGCTTGATGTGAGTCACCTCACTCCAAAAAGCGTGCAGCACAGTGCGGGACTGGGTCAATGAGAGGATGTCCAACTCCAGCTCTCCGCCCAGCACAGCACAGGCCCAGCCCCAGCCCTCCATCCACACTTTTCCCTTTCTTTTCTTTTCTTTTCTTTCTTCTTTCTTTCTTCTTTTTCTTTCTTTCTTTTTTCTTTTTCCTAAGTCTCTTCCTGTGTTGTGAGAAACCCTCTCCTTTTGTCTGGTCTTCTCCATGGTGTTAAATTCTAGTATCTGAGTTGTTTTTCTCAGAGAGGCTCTCTACTGTGCTACCTATTAATCTGCCATCTTTTTCCCTTTGGTATAATGTTTTTAATCATTCTTGGAATAATCTGGGCATTAGTTTTAATTATTCTGGGAAGATACCCAGAAGGGGAATAGTTGGTCGAATGGAAAATCAAATCCTTGCATTTTGAGGATGCTCCATACTGATTTCCACATTAGTTGCCCCAGTCTGCAGTCCTACCAACAATGGAGAAGTGTTCATTTTTTCCCATGGCCCCACCAGCATTTATTATTGGTTGATTTCTTAATGATAGCCACTCTTTGTGAAGTGAGATTGAATCTCAGTGTTGTTTTAATTTGCATGATGACTTTTTAAAAATCTTTTTGAGACAGGATATCATTATGCAGTTCAGGCTAGCCTTTAGCCCACTTTTTAGCCCAAGCTGGTCTGAAACTTACAATGATTCTCCTACTTCAGCCTCCCAAGTGCTGGGATTATAGCACCACCAAGCCCAGCTTGTGTGATCAAATTTTTATGACACAATGAAATTTCTATTTTGACATAGAATAAACTTTTCAGTCAACCATCTCTATCTAGTACATAAAAAGCTCTCACTTAATTTGTTGTTCTTTAATGGGATGTCACTGATGTGTGTGACACTGGCTAGCTGCTTTATGTCTAAACACCTCTAAATGTAGTGGCACACACATAGCATACATATCACATAAGTTTTTGTAAAAAATTTTTTATTGATTGGGGACCTCATGTTGTCTTGGCATGAACCTCCTATCACAAGTAGCTGGAGCACAGGAGAAAGGCAAATGTCTGAATCTGAAAGAAAAGTCTATCACCATAAACAATCCTGGTTTTACATTTTGGAAGACCTGTATGTCCAGAAAGTATGAATATATTTAACACACCATAATATTAATAATCAAGTATCATAGCCATATGGAAACTTCTGTTTCTTAAGTTAGTTTCGTACCAGAGCATCTTTAAATTGGAAAACCCTGTTTTATTTCTAGAAAACTTAACCTTTTGACAATGAGCAATGTAAACATATCACAATAATATATTTTGAGCAACATTTTTGGGGTGTCTTCAATAAGGTGATAGAGAGCATTAGAACCTCCCATTAATGAACAGGGACTGAATAATTGTTTCCTGGCAGCTGCTTCCTTATTCATCAACTGGAGTCCTATCTAATAGTTTCTTCCCATCCTAAGGAATTTTTTGTTTAATTATCTTAACAAAGTTTTTGATAACTTATGAGAACCTTATCACTACACTCAACACATTCTTTTTAAACAATAAGACTCTTAAATCATAATACATAAACAATAATATGCATTACATTTATAAAACCAATTTAACATCATTTTGACCAGCTGGCAACCTAAGTGGAAGCACATGTTCAATTTTGATGACATTTATCTAAAAGCCAAATCCAAAAATGTAAAAAGAAACAGAATTTTGAGGTCAAATAAAACAGCTGTTTAGCGATTGGACAAACAGACAAACAAGAAGATAGACAATATGATTACAAAATCAGAGTGTACTCAGATATATTTTTGGCCAAATTATAATAACTGTTTTATAATTCTAGAACTTTATAATCATAAATAGACTAGTTAGAATTTTTTGTAGGTCAATTAGCAAAGATCTTTCACAACAAATATCTGAGAGGAACAAAAACCTTTTATCAATAATCAATATACATATTTTTTGTATTTTATTTTGTCTTAAAAATGCTAGTAACTTTCATGTCCCTTTCTTTCATGTATCTTCCAGCCCAATCATCTCCACACAGTCTGTCACTTACTCATATCTACTTTTCCCATTTTTGGTTACTATCTCCTGGGCATCCTGGGTTAATTTCTTTAATTAGCCCTAGGACAGGTATAGCTCCATCCTTGTCCATCAAAGGGGCATAGTCTCTGAGGCATTGCTGCCGCAAGTCTGAGCATGAGCTTCTTGAAAGGTGGAACCAACTGCTCCTCTGGATCTGGATCCATGAGACAGCTGGACAGCACACTCTGGCATCTAGATAGGCTGTTCAGAATTTTCTTTGAAGACATAAGTTTACTCTCAGCCCCCATATGAGTACCAGGCTGGGTCCCTTTCATTGTCCAGTATGAACATCTTTGCAAATGACACTTCCTAGCTTCTTTTCCTTTACTTGATTGAATTGTCTTTCTGCTAATGTAGACCCATCCTTAGTAGGATTTTAAAAATTAGTGCCAAGTGAAGTCTATTATGAGGTGTCAATTCTGTAGGGAGGGATGCCCTTTTGTTTTTGTAGTTGGATTTTGAGCATATGGTGAGCATGTCCAACAATTACTTGGTCTTGAGGGTTATAAGGAATTCTCATGGTAAGAGAAATGCAGAGGGTTGGGGATTTAGCTCAGTGGCATAAGTGCCTGCCTTGCAAGCATGTGGTCATGAGTTCGATTCCCAGTACTGATAAAAAAAGGGGAAATGCAGAAAGTTTCACAAAACATTTGGAAAGCAGCATTTGTATAAACTGGGCCATTGTCAGTCTTAAGTGCCCAGAGGCAGCCAAGAGTACCAAAACCATCCAAGCAATGAGTAATGGCATGTTTAGTCACTTCACCAGTTGTATTTTATTTTGTCTTAAAAATGCTAGTAAATTTCATGTCCCTTTCTTTCATGTATCCTCCAGCCAATCATCTCCACACACTCTGTCAAAATAAATACTGAGCAAAAATAAATGCTGAGAAGATATCCACTGAAATGTGAATCCAGCATAGAAAGCCAAACTCAGGGATGTAAGTGATATCCATTTGCCAGAGATGTTTAGGGTGTTAACAAATTGTTGAGCCTTTTCTGGAGTTAAAATGAAATGTTTGCATGAGGCAGAAGTATTTTGATGGAAAATGGCATGGGATGCAGAAGCCTATTGAATGGCATCTAAGGGAGTAAAGTGACAGTAGCCAGGAATTTGGCTGTTGCAGCACTTTTCTCAGTGAGAGTCCCCAGCAATTGGGAATAAGAATGTAAATGATCAATAAAACAGGTGATATGGCATGACCAAATGACAGTTTGGCAAGTATGAAGTAAATAAAAAGATCTTCTTGGCCAATGTGAATAGTGGCAGTTTCAATGTGGTGCATCACACTGAAAATATAAGCACTATCTGAGAAGTGGTTAGTGGGAGTGATGAGTGATCTTGTAGGACCCATATGACAGCCTGCAGTTCAGTCTTCTGTGCAGAAGAAAAACCTGTATCATTTTTGAGAAAAGAAGCCTATTATATAAACTCCTCTATCCAAAGAGGACCTATCTGTGAAAAGAAACATCTCCCACTATGGAGGATGAGCTTATTTTTGAAGGAAAGTTAAAGGGTGTGAGGGAAGAAAGTTAAATTAACTTGTTTGATGAACAATAATAATCAGTAATACCAGGGAAGTTAATCTATGCAGATTGCAAAGAGGATGAAAACTGCCACAGCCATTGTTGTTGAATAGCATAAAAGGGAACAATAGTTTGTACCTCATGACCAAAGAACTGAATAGCACATGTCCATCCATGTGCAATCAGTTCTGCCACAGCATCATAGAAGGGGGTAACAGTTTTATGTGGAGCATATGGCATGTGTAGCCATTGCAAAGGATCCCAAGTGCCAAAGGACCCCAGTGGGCATATGTTAGGTTGGGAAAATAATAAAGTATTGATGAAGATGGGTCAACTCTAGAAAGTTGAACCAGATTAATTTTGTCCAAGGTGGGTTTAACCTCTGAAGTACATGCTCTTGGAGATGAGGGAGCCAGGTCCTCCTTGAGAATAATAAAGAGAGGGCCTAAATCATGAGTTGTTAGTGGAAGAGCTGGGTAGAATCAATTAGTATTACCAAGTAAAGTCTGAAAATCAGTTAAGGTTGCAAGATGGTTAACCTGGATCTGAACAGTTTGAGGCACAATGTCTGGCTTGCCTGGAGCACTCCATGTTCTTGGCCTGGCCTTGCTTTAGTGCTGCATGTATCTCCACCTCAGCTACTCCCCACACATTTCTCTAGCTAGGATTAAAATGTAGTTTTACAATTGAAAAATCGTCTAAAGAAATTATTACAATGTATCACTAATAGTCATTGCTGAATGATGGTACTGAGGATGAAAGTTGTTTTCTTTATAGCACTTCCTAAAGAAACTTTCCAGAGCAAGGCCCAGGGATACCTATAATGAAAGAACATACCAGGAAATGCCTATTAAACCTAAGACAAGGAGGGAACAGGGTGAAAAAAACCTTTTAGAGAAGCAGTTTCTAGGGCATCTAGGAAGCTCTGCAGGAGACAGGTTACTCTAAACAGGAAATGGTTTGCCCATGAGTACTGAGAAACTCCCCTACAATGTGGTTTCAAAATCCCTGGTACCAAACTGCCCTAGACAGCAAAATGGGTAAAAACAAAAAACTCTTTGCTAGGAAAATATTACAAACACACACACACACACACACACACACACACACCACAGAGCTCAGGTTGTATAACATTACCATTTGGCAGCCTGAGAAACAGAGGTGCTATTATCAGAGGAAGAACCATCTTTTCCACAAGAGTTTTCCCACAGACTTGGAAGACAAGACTAGGGTAGCTAAATGGAATGAAAACAAGGACTTCAGAATGTACTAGAACCAGCAGAAGTAAGTGAGAATTATGACAGCCAAATATGGAAATGTCTTTCCTCTCACCCTCAAAACCATACCAATAGTACTAGGAAGTCCCTATAAAACAAGAAAAAAGAAACTGTCCCAGGATTCGCTGGTGCCTGCATCCAGGCACCCTATGGTGGATTAACTAATGATCAACTTGTAACACCCTGTTGAACTGAATCAGTATGGTGCTGGATGTGGACTGCCCACCTGAGGATTGTTGCCAACAGTATAAAACAAGAACTGGAGGGGAAGAGGGTGTGCTATTGATTCTCCTGGAGAAGTTTGTCACACTGGTTTTCCTGATATGAACTCAGCTGTTATCATCAGAGGATTCTGGTCAGAGGGAGCTCAGGTCCTTGCCTTGAGGGTGGTTGTTGGGAGCCACTGAAGCTGGAAATTGACCACACATGCAGGGCTGGGGCATGGGCTTCCCAAGAACAAAGAGTGCCTAGGGAGAGTCACATGAAGAAGCTTCAGCCCGGAGAACAGTGGTTTTCTAGGACAACAGGGTGTCATGAGATGTTGTTGCTAAAATGTATAAATGTCCCTGCAGTGAGGGGGCAGTTCCTTTTCTCCCATCAGGAGAGAAAGGTCTCCACATGACCCAAGATTTTGTCTCTGAAGGGTCAGCCTGTCCCTGGAGCCTGTTCATTCTTGGGTTGCAAGAAAAAAACTTCCCAGGTGGTCAACCTGTTCACTCTTGGGTTGCAAGAAAGGAAACTTCCCAGAACTGTTCCAAATGCAAAAGTCAACTCTGCCTAGGAATGTACCTGATGACAGACTGTCACAATCTGCTTCTCGCACCTGGCTCACCCACAGAGCCCCGCCCCACAAGAACAACCCTTAAAAGCCCTTTGTCCAAGCCAAATTGCAGCTGTCTTGGTCTGCAAGGCAGTCCACTCCCCTGTCCAATAAAGCTTCTCTGTCATGGCAGTGTCTAGTCTAGTCTCATGTGGGTCCCAGTCCATCAGTCTCTGTACTTTTCACATCCTCTCGCCATCCTTCTCCCTGGAAAACATCTAGAGCTGTGTGGGTCATGTGCTGATCCCTCAGCCTGCTGGCACAGATCCTTTATCCCGCTAGCACAGACTTTTAGCTTCCACCACTGGCCACTGAGCCTCCCTAGCACAGATCCTTGATATATACTTGCATGAGACATTGTTGTTGGCTCTAGGCCTCCAATTAGACTCATGGAGGACATGTCTATGGCCTCTAGGTCTTCAGCTGGACTCGTTCTTCAGCAGAACATTGCCATGGGATCCAGGCCCTCAGCTGGGTTCTTTGGGTCTTTACTGTGTGGACAGATCTATTGCACTCTTTCTCATTTGACTTTTTGGGTGAGTGTAATAAAATAACCCTATAAATTATGTGTCCTGTATTAAATCTATTTTCTTGCAAACCCGGACTACAACATACCATGTGCTCACTGCCAATCTCTAATTTTTTCAATGAGTTTTTTTCCCCAGTGGTGCTTTAACAAGTCTAGACTTGTTTCTGCATTTCACTAGTGATTCCCTACATACTTGTTTGGGCAGTCTAGACCCTGAACTCTGAGTGGAACACCTGAGTCTTATATCAGAGTGTTTGAAATCATCAACTAGTATAAGAATTCAACAGATAATGTCATAAAAGTATGCAGATTCAGCTATCTAAATCTACCTTAAAAATAATACCCATAAATTATAATTTATCCCAATAAGGACTGCACATAACACAGTGACATTTTAAATTATACATTATATATTTTCAGTCTGATACCAGGCCTTCTATTTCCAAAACAAGGCAGACAGCATTCCTCTGGCCATGGCCTACTTAATGTTCAATGCTATCAGAAAAGAGAACATTCATTATAGAACCTCCCTTTTTTCAAACCCATTTTATTTCAAAGAGAAAAAACCCAAAATTTCAAAACATGTCAATAAGGGGGCAATAATTGTACATACATTGTGCATTGGCATCCCCAAATCATTTACCAAGAATTTGTAGGATCTGACAGAGATCTGATTTAGATTAGAATATATTTTTTTTCTTTTTAAAAAAATAATCACAGTAAAACAGAGTTTCAAAACAGGCTGGTGGGAGAGTAACAATAATTAATACAGTGTGTATTGTTATCTTCATGCTAGTTATTCAGAATACAAGATATAGGCATGAAATATTAAAGCCTACCATTTAAAAAGATTAATAATAACAAAAGTATCCAAAAAAACATTAGCAAGGAATAGTTCCCAAGGTGTCTAGGAGACAATGCATTTCTGAATTTATTTTTCATCACCGATCTTTCTGGTAATATTTAGTATTTTATCGATGCATCTGAATTAATTTCATAGCAAATTGTCATACAGCCCAAAAGAGAAACAACATAGTCAATTTCTAAGATTGATCTACATCAAGAGACAAAAATCTGAGACATCTTCCATTATCAAGGGACAATTCTTTGTGTCTCATGGAATTATCTGTGCAATATTTTGCAAATCTTGAAAACAAGTGAAACAACTGCATGGAAAATACTTCCCAGAATCAATAACTGGGATCATATCTTATTAAAGAGTTTCTGCATGTCCAAAGAAATCTCCATCAGAGTGAAAAGAAAACCTACAAACTGGAAAAAAAATCTTAGTGAACTGTCCCTCAGACAAAGGACTTCTGTCTAGAACTTAGAAAGAATGTTAAAAAATCAGACCCCCAAAATTCAAAGACCCAATCCCAAAATGGGCATCCAAGATGAACACACAGTTCTCAGATGAAGAAATATGAATGGAAAATAAATACATGAAAAAATGTTCATCATCATTGGTCATTAGAGAAATGCAAACTAAAACCACACTGAGATCCCATCTCACTCCAGAAAGAATGGCCAGGATCAACAAAACTACCAAAAACAAATGCTGGAGAGGCTGTGGGTAAAAAGGAACTCTTCTACACTGTTGGCGGGAGTGTAGACTGGTGCAACCACTGTGGAGGTCAATCCAGAGATTCCTCAAAAAGTTGGGGTTGGAGGTCCCATTTCACCCAGCTATTCTACTCTTAGGCATTTTCGTAGAAGATCTGAAAACATCTTACCACAATGATATATGTGCACTCATGTTTATAGTGGCACAATTTGTAATAGCCAGATCTTGGAAACAACCTAAGTGCTCATCAACCAAGGAATGGATAAAAAAAATTGTGGTACTTTTATACAATGGAGTACTACTCAGCTATAAAGAATGATCACATTGAGATATTTATAAATAAATGGATGCAACTTGAATCTATACTCATAAGTGAAATAAATCAAACTCACATATATAAATACCATATAGTCTCCCTAGTGTAAGAAATGGTAAGAGTACAGAAGATTCTATGGAAATCATGGTTCACCATTATACTGGTTTGATATCTTTATGTCTTCATACATTGGTTGGAATGGTTTTATTCTGTTTTGTTTGATCTTAATATATGTGAACATATGAATAGTTACTTTGAAGAAAAGACAATATGGTAGCCAGTGTTGATTTAATATCATCTTGCTCTGAAGTCCTACCATGCTTTTGTTTTTCTATTATCATTGGTTCTATCATGTTGTGTCTTATTGGATTTTAATATGTATGATAGTAAAAACAAAATTTTTATGGAAAATTAGATAATATAGCAGCCATTGTTCATCTTTGGTTATTTGGTTCAGAATGCCTTGCAATATTTTCATTCTCTTGATTTGTTTTATTCTACTTTGTTATGTTACACATAACAAAGTAGTGTGTAATGCTAAGCTCAACTATTTCAACGAAAGAGACATTATGATAGCTACTGTTAATATCCAAGTGTCTTGTTGTGAAGTGCTGTGTTGCTTACATTGTTCTGTTCTGATCTGCTTAGATCTGTCCTCTTTGTTTTATTCTCCTTAAAATAAAAAATAAAATAAAAACAATTAAAAAGAAAAGAAAACAAGTGAAGCACTAGGGATCATCCCCAGAAATAAAGATTAATCTGGTTCATTAGCAAGTACAGTGTTTTGACAAGATTGTGACTGGGGGATTACAAATAACAGCAAGAACCATGTGAGATGAAAAACATGCATTTATTTTGAAGCATATATTCCATTCCATAGCCTGAGAAATCTATTAGAGACACTTGTATGTATGGGGATAGAGACACAACAAAATATTATAGACTAATATGCATAATGAATACTGATGCACCAATCCTTGAGAAAATATTAACAAATAAATCCAACAACACCTTTAGAGATTACACATTTCCAAGTGAAGTTTCTCATAGGAATTATATGATTGCTTAACATTCAAATTTCAATTAAGATAATACAAATTGTGAATAGAATAAGGGCCAAACACCATATGGTCATCTCAAGAGAAAGAAAAAGCATTAACAAAATCTAAGACCAACTGGAGCAAATAAGCTATATAGTGAGTCACTGTCTCAAAAAAATATAAGAAGGATTTGGGATATATGTCACTATGAAGGCCATGGGCTCAATTCCCAATTCCAAAAATAAATGAATTAATAAAGAACAGTTTAACAAAGAGAAATTAGGCAGAGATATCTCCATCAGACTCAGAAGAGTAGTTTTTTGAAAATGCAACATGCCTCAAATTTGTGTCCTTTGATGCAGATGGATCACCGTTGTACTCAGTGGTTGCAAGATGAACAAAACAAGATACAGAATTTATAGTATTATTTATAATGGTCACCCAAGGAGTCAAATAGAAAGAAAGTACAGGAAATCTGTCCACAACACCAAAGACATAGAAAATCCAGTCAAGGGCCTGTATCCCATGGCAATAACCTGCATTGAGTTCAGCTGAAAACCTAGAGTCCACAACAATGACCCACGCAAGCCTATCCCATGGATCTGTGCTGGGAAGGCCTAATAGTCAGCAGTGGAAGCTAGAAAGTCTGTGCCAGTGGGGTGAAGGATCTGTGTAAGCAGGTCTAGGGTTCTCTACTAAAGCCAAGAAGTGATGCTCAAAATAAAGACCAGGACTCCCTTAAAAAGTACCACAGCTATCCTCAGTGACAGCGAGGTCCCAGGCTCCTCAAACAATGGGAACATCTGAGTTCATATCAGGAAGCCAACGTGACAGACTTCTCCTGGAGATTAAACAGCACACATCTTCCCCTCTGGATCCAGGAAGTGATGCTCAAAATAAGGACCAAAGCTCCCCCAAAGTGAACCATAGCCATTCTCAGCAACAAGGTCCCAAGCTCCTCTAATGATAATAGCTGAGTTCGTATCGGGGGAGCCACCATGACAAGTTCCTCCAAGAGAACAGCTCCAAACAACAATAATTAGGAGAACCCACAATGCTATTCTTTCTCTCCATGTTTCTTTATCCTGGCAACAGTCCTTACATAGACCATCCACGCTCATCACCATGCTGATTCAGTTTAGCTGGTGTTTGAATTGTCCACCAGTTACCAGTCCACTACAGTCACCTTTGGAAATATTTACCGAGTGTGGCGAATTTCCATTTTGGATGTTTAAAAAAGAGAATAAAACCAAGCAAAATAAACAGAATAAAGCCAATCCAAACAAAGTGTAGCACAGGACTTCAAAACAATACAAAATCAACAATGGTTACCATAATACCTCTTCTTGTCTTCAAAATAGCTGCAGATACCTTCAGACATACTAAAAACCAAACAAACCAGAACAGAATAAAACCAATAAAAACAAATCAATGAATGTAATAAAGGACTTCAAAATAGCAAACCAAAATGGTTACTCCTGTTATCTTTGAAATAGCCACCTATGCCATCAGATATAATAAAATCCATCAAAATAAAATAGGATAAAACCCAACCCAACAAAACGATGAAAAAGATACATGATTTCAAAACAAGATAATAGAGAATTAGCAATGACTACCACCTTCGTAAGGAGAGCCCCCATAGATGATACATTACATGTTATCCTCTGAATAAATGATTAGATTACCAATTTTAGACCTGCAAAGTCAGTGAAACACTAAACATTACAAACATTAAACTATATTTTACCTCAATAGCTATCATCATAGCCTATGCTTTTCCAGATCAGCTTGGGTTGCCTATGGTGGGGGGGAAGTTGGCTCTTCTTGGTTTCCAGCCCATGTGCTGGAAGGGGCTGGCATCTGGTTCTCCCCCACAGCAGCCTGTGCATGGTGCTGATTCTCAGGGAGGGCTTGCTTCTTGGTGCTCCTTGTTCTCTTCCCCTGCAGTCCATGAATGGCACTGACTCGTGGTAAAAGGCTGGCATCTGGCTGTCCCCACAGCAGCTCACACATGGCATCAACTTGCAGGGGAAGGCTTGCTTCTTGGTGACTTCTTGTTCTCTTTCCCCCACCTTTTGGATTCTTTATGACATTTTAAAATCAAGTTCATAAAAGTGCTCAGAGGAAGTTTTTAAAGGTCAAATACTATCAGGAAACTTATGTTAAAAAATAAAATTCTCCAATACCTCATTTTAGGTACATACAGGGAAATGTGGCTTCCCATTCTTTCTCTGAAGGGTAATTTTTTCTGGATAGTAATCTGTCTCTAAATGGTAGGCTTACATGGATATATATCATTAGACATAGTATGTTGAATTCTGACTAAAGTAAGATTTTCAATCATTCAGATATATTACAGGATCTTCTATTCATAGCTTATGGTTGGAGCTCCTTACCACAAAATGTATTCTTAGAATCTCTTACTAAAAGAGAACACATCTGAGGAGAGTTTCCAGGCATTTGTGCCTAAGTGCAGTTCACATTTGGCACTCCAGAGACTTGCATTTAATTATGTGGCTTACCATACCCATCATGAGACACAGGACATGGGTTTGGGATTACAGAGAACAGAGGGCCAAAAATGTCAAAATTAGATTGATAAAATGTTTAATGGAGATATGATCACCCAGAACTGTGCATAGAGTGACAAGTGTCCCAGGAAAAGTTTGAAAGTCAGAAAAAAACATGATAAAAATAATGAACCCATGAGAAGAGGTAGCAAAAATGATCTGAGGGATGGGAGAAAGCTGCAATGTGGCTATCCAGTCACACATGTGGATAGAGCAGAATGTACTGAGTCAGGGGCTATAGCACATGCCTATAATTCCAACACTCTGGGAGGCTAAGGCAAAATGATTGAATATTGAATCCTAGACTGTGCTTATGAAGACCTTGACTCAAAATTAAAAAAAATAAAAAGTAGTGTTGGGGTTGGGGATGTATCTCAGTCTGGGGTGCTCAGTCCATTCAATCCACAGTATCACTCACCACAGTACCACTCACATAAAAGCAGAGTATATTGAAATGGGGAATATTACCATGGACAGAAAAGCATTGAATATGTTGATTTGGCAATGTGGAACTGGATGGAGATTTTATTTTGTTACTTTTATTTTTTAAATTTTATTTTAAAGAGAATAAAGTAAAAGAGGACAGAACAAAGGAGATCAGAACAGAACAGTGTAAGCAACACAGCACTTCACAACAAGAGAACCAAATATTAACAGTAGCTACCATAATGTCTCTTTCTTTGAAATAGTTGAGCATAGCTTCACACACAATAATATTAAACATAACAAAATAGTATAAAACCATTCAAGAGAATGAAAGTATTACAGGCCATTCTGAACCAAATAACAGAAAATGAACAATGGCTACTATAATATCTCATTTTCCATAAAGAATTGGTTTATACTATCACACCTATTAAAATCCAATAAGACACAACATGATATAACCAATGGTAACAGAAGAACAAAAGCATGGTAGAATTTCGAAGCAAGATGATATGAAATCAGCAATGGCTACCATAATGTCTTGTTTTCTTCAAAATAGCTGTTCATGCCATCACACATAATAAAATCAAACAAAACAGAATAAAACCATTCCAACCAATGAATGAAAACATTATAAGGCCTCAAAGAAATGTAACAGGGAATCATGATTATCATAAAATCTTATGTACTCTTACCATTTCTTACACTAGGGACACTAAATGGTATTTATGCATGTGAGTTTGATTTATTTCGCTTATGAGCATGGTCTCAAGTTGCATCCATTTACTTATAAAAGCCTCAATGTGATCATTCTTTCTGAGTAGTACTCCATTGTATAAAAATACCACAACATTTTTACCCATTCCTCAGATGATGGGCACTTAGGTTGTTTCCAATATCTGGCTATTACAAATTGTGCTGCTATAAACATTGGTGCACATATATCACTGTGGTATGATGTTTTCAGTTCTTCTGGGAATATGCCCAGAAGTGGAATAGCTGGGTAAAGAGGGGCCTACAATCCTAGCTTTTGGAGGAATCTCCAGACTGACCTCCACAGTGGTTGCACCAGTCTACACTTCCACCAACAGTGCAGAAGTGTTCCTTTTTCCCCACAACCTCTCCAGAATTTGTGGTTGGTAGTTTTGTTGATCCTGGCTATTCTTTCTGGAGTGAGATGGGATCTCGGTGTGGTTTTAATTTGCATTTCTCTAATGACTAATGATGATGAACATTTTTCATGTATTTATTTGCCATTTGTATTTCTTCATCTCAGACTGTGTATTCATCTCGGATGCCCATTTTTGAATTGGGTCTTTGAATTTCGAGGGTCTGATTTTTCAAAAATTCTTTATAAGTTCTAGACAGAAGTCCAGGGTCTGAGGGATAGTTCATTAAGATTTTTTCCCAGTTTGTGAGTTTTCTTTCACTCTGCTGGAG
This sequence comes from Hydrochoerus hydrochaeris, assembly GCA_004027455.1. NCBI lineage: Eukaryota > Metazoa > Chordata > Mammalia > Rodentia > Hydrochaeridae > Hydrochoerus > Hydrochoerus hydrochaeris. The sequence continues at coordinate 21,262 of PVLA01010038.1, forward strand.
ATTTCTTTGGACATGCAGAAACTCTTTAATAAGAGGTGATCCCAGTTATTGATTCTGAGAAGTATTTCCCATGCAGTTTGATTCTTGTTCATGAATTCTCTACCTACCCCTATGTCATCAAGAAATCTACCTACTTTGTCTTCCAACAGATTTAGTGTTTCAGTTTTAATATTTATATCTTTGGTCCATTTAGATTTTAGTTTAGTACATGGTGATAGGAATGGGACTAGATTTAGTTTTTGGCATATGGATAGCCAGTTATTCCAGCACCATTTATTATAGAGACTATCATTCTTCCAGTGAACATGTTTGGCCCCTTTAACAAAGATAAGGTGGCTGAACTTATTTGTAGTTGTGGTTGTATCTTCTAATCTATTCCATTGATTTTCAGGTCTGTTTTTATTCCAGTACCTTGTTGATTTTATTACAGTAGCTTTGTAGTATAACTTCAAGTCTGGGATTGTGATGCCTCTTGCCTTGCCTTTGCTGCTTAGAATTGCCTTTGCTATTCTAGGTCTCTTCTGGTTCCAGATGAATTTTAGGAGTGATTTCTCTAAATCTGTGAGGTATGTTAGTGGCATTTTGATTGGGATTGTATTGGATCTGTATTACAATTTTGGGCAAATGGGCAATTTCATAATATTTATTCTTCCTATCCATGAACAAGGATGTCTTTTCATTTTCTGAGGTCCTCTTCTATTGCTTTTTTCAAGGTATAATTTTCACTGAATAGCTCTTTTACTACTTTCATTAGATTAATTCCTAAGTAGTGCATTTTTTTGTATGCTAGTGTGAAGGTTGTGGCTTCACTTATTTCTCTCAGTGATTTTGTTTTTAGTGTATAGGAATGCTATTGATTTTTGAGTATTGACTTTGTATCCAGATGCATTGCTGAATTTATTTATTATATTTAGGAGTCTTTCAGTGGAGTTTTGGGGGTCTTCAATGTAGAGTATCATGGCATCCGCAAATAATGATAGTTTAGCTACCTCTTTTCCTATCTTTACTACTTTTATTTCTCTCTGTTTTCTAATTGCTCTGGCTAGTATTTCCAGTACTATGTTGAATAGAAGCAGTAATAAAGACGTCCTTGTCTTGTGCCTGATATTAAGGTAAAGGCTTTCAGTTTTTGGCCATTTAATATGATGTTGGCCATTGGTTTGTTGTAGATAGCCTTTATCATATTGAGGTAAAGACAATCTATCACAATTCTCTGTAAGGTTTTTAGCATGAATGAGTGTTGGATGTCATCAAAAGCTTTTTCTGTATCTATAGAAATCATCATGTGATTCTTACTTTTGGCTCTATTGATATGGTGGATTGCGTTTATTGATTTATTGATTTATGTATGTTGAACCATCCCTGCATGCCTGGGATCAATCCCACTTGGCCATGGTGTATAATCTTCTTGACGATTTGCTGCATCCTGTTTGCCAATACTTTATTGAGAATTTTTGCATCTATGTTTATTAGGGAGATTGGCCTGTCGTTCTCTTTTTTAGTTGGGTGTTTTCAGGTTTTGGTACTAGAGAGATATTTGCTTCCAGGTACAACAGCTAAAATTGCTTCCCTTTCAATTTCATTGAAGAGTTTGAGGAGTGTTGGCATTAAGTCTTCTTTGTATTTCTTGTAGAATTCCACAGTGAATCCGTCTGGGCATGGGCTCTTATGTGTTTGTAGGGACTTGATTACATTTTCAATTTCATTAATAGAAATTGTGTTACTCAGCAGTTTTACATCTTCTTGATCCAGCTTTGGTGGTTCATATGGTTCTAGGAATCTGTCCATTTCTTCTGTGTTATAGAACCTATGAGAGTAGCGATTTTCAAAATAGTTGTTGATGATCTTCTGTATTTCCACAGGGTTGGTAGTGCTTTCAACTTTTTCATTCTGTATTGCATGAATTTGAGTCTTTTCTTTCCTTTTTTTACATTAGGTTGGCTAGGAGCTTATCAATGTTATGTATTCTTTCAAAAAACGAAGTCTTTGATTCATTGATTATTTGTATTGTTTTCTTAATCTCTATTGCTTTAATTTCTGATCTGATCTTTATAATTTCCTTCCTTCTTTTGGCTTTGAGCTTGGCTTGCTCTTATTTTCTAGATGTTTGAGGTGTAATATTAGGTTTCTTATTTGTGTTCGTTCTGTTTTCCTAATGTGGGAACTCAGTGCAATAAATTTTCCTCTGAGGACCCCTTTCATTGCATCCCACAGATTGTGGTAAAATTTATTTGTATTTTCTTTTTCTTGTAGATATTGTTTAATTTCTTCTTTAGTTTCCTCTGTGACCTGCTGATTGCTCAGGAGTGTATTATTTAATTTCCATGTGTTTGTGGGGTTTTTGCAGTTACTTTTTATCATTAATTTCCAGTTTCATGGTGCTATGATCTGATAACATGCATGGGATAATTAAGTTCTTTTGCATTTACTTAAATATGTTCTGTGGGCTAGTATATGGTCTATTTTATAGAATTTCTCATGTAGTGCTGAGAAGAATGTATATCCTGATGTTTTTGGATGGAACACTCTGTATACGTCTATCAAATCCATTTGTTCACAGGTGTGACTCAGTTCTGTTATTTCTTTGCTGATTTTCTGTCTAATTGATCTATCCCTTTGTGTCAACAGTGTATTAAGTTCTCCTGTTGTAATTGTGTTATTGCCTATTTGATTTTTCATTTCTGTTAATACTTGCTTTGTGTAGTTGTGTGCTCTGGAATTTGGTGCATATGTATTTAAGATTGTTATCTCTTCCTCCTGCAGTTTTCCACTAACTAGTATGTAGTGACTTTCTTTATCTCTTCGGACCATTCTTGGTTTGAAGTTCACATGGTCTGTAAACAGAATAGCTGCCCTGCTTTTTTTTTGAGTTCCTGTTGCATGGAGTATCGTTTTCCATCCTTTGACTTTCAGTCTATTAGTTTCCTTTGCATTAGATGAGTTTCTTGTAGGTAACATATGTTTAGACGTTGTTTCTTGATCTATTCTGCCAGTCTGTTTCTTTTAATTGGTGAATTGAGGCCATTTACATTAATTGTTATAACTGCCATATATTGGTTTATTGTTTACATGCTATCTTTCTGATGTTGTATCTTATCTTTCCATTCTGTTTAATTGTCTGTCTTTCTTAGTGTTTTTTTTTCCTATGTATATCTAAAATGTCTTTCAGTATTCTTTGTGGGTTTGGTTTGGTGATCATGAAGTTCTTCAGCTGTTCTTTGTCATAGAAGTATCTTATTTCTCCATGCATTTTGAAGGACAGTTTTGCAGGGTATATCACTCTGTGTTGGAAGTCATTTTCCTTTAGTATCTGAAACACTTCCCTCCATGCTCTTCTTGACTTCATTGTTTGTGTTTACAAGTCTGCTGTGATTCTGATAGGTTTTCCTTTATAGGTGAACTGTCTTTTCTCTCTAACAGCTTTTAATATTCTGTTCTTATGTTGGTTTTCTGAGATGGTGATTATTATATGTCTGGGTATAGTTTTGTTTTGGTTATGGCTATGTGGAGTTCTGTATGCTTCACTAATCTGTATTTCAGTTTCCATACTCATGTTTAGGAAGTTTTCAGCTATTACTTCTGTAAATAGCCTCTTTATATCATTTGTGTTGTCCCCTTCTTTTCATTTATCACTATTAATGTTATAGGGTTTTTTTTGCATCATCTTTCAGCTGTTAAATTGTTATTTCCTCATTTCTTGTTATTTTTGGAAGATATTTCCTTCCTGTTCATTAGGTGCAATCTTATCTTCGAGGTCTGAGATTCTATCTTCACTTTCGTTGAGGTGGTTTTTGCAACTTTCGATAGAGTTTTGATTTCCTGTATATTTCTTTGAATCTGCTTACTGCATTCCGTTTGTCTCTTAAACTGTTCATTCAAGGATTCTATAATTTTGCTTTGTTCCTCTAATTTTTTAGCTGTGTTTTCATTGGATGCATCCAGTTTTTCTTTCACTACATTTATCATTTCTTCTTTTTTGTGGAGATTAAATGCCCAGTACCACAAGTAAGTAAGTGAATAAATAAATAAATAAATAAAACAAGCATTTTAGACATAATGATATCCCAAATGTTACCATACTTTTACCCATTTTTAAAGGTTGATATTGATGTTGTCATCATAATGAATTCTATGAACATTTACAACTAGTATGTATTAATAAAAACCACTCAGCATGAAATTTTCTGCCTTATAATCATTTGGAAAAGACCTGAAAATGTTTCTAGAAGTGCAGAACAAATATTTACTAACTTATATGAAATGCAGAAAAGATCCCTGACCCCTATATCAATGAGAATAACAAAAATCATTATTCCTAAGGACAGGATCCATATTCATTTTTCTTTTGAATATTCAGCATTTTTTCAGGACATCAACAAAATAATACCCAGAAATATTTCTTCTATACATATTTGTTGATATCTATGTAAACAAGGGCCTGATTTTTTCTAGTTAATTTTCTTTGTAAATACAATGTGTTATTACCTAATACTCTGATGAAACTGTTTGAACACTTAAATATAGGGCTTACTTTTTCATTTAGCAGTTTCTTGTGAATAGTAAGTATGTTAATATAATTAAGTGGGCTGGGGATTTAGCTTAGCATCATAAGTGCCTGCCTGGCAAGTGCAGGGTCGAGAGTTTGATCACCAGTACCAAAAACAAACACACAAATGAACAAAAAATTGAGAAGGGAAAACACTTAGTGTGTTCCACGCCAGGCTGGACTTCATATTTTAAGTTTAATTATAACTTCCTTTGAACATTCTATTTCTGCCTTTTTGTAGAAAAATAACTAATAATTTCTAGGGAGATTCAGTCAAGGAACTCTATAAGAGGAAAGCACTATTACTACATTAGTCCAACATATTTCCTCTATCAAATCAAAGGAATAATTTTTACTTATACATTTGCACCATTTCCATTTATTCATAATATACTTTCAGAAGTACACTTGTTGGAATGAAAATTTAAGACTACACTCTTGGTATATACTGTATGAAGTCTAAGTCCTATTTGTAGTGCCACTGACATTATAACAAAATACTTGTTTTATATATATTCACCACCACATACTAATCTTGTTTTACACTGGGGATCAAACTCACTAGTCCTTGCCAGGCAAGCACATATGCTGCTGAGTGAAATCCCTTGCTGCATATTAATTTTTAAAAACAATTATTTTATTGGAATGGGAGTATAAACAGTCTCAGATTGCCCCATATATATGAAGCCTCGGGCATACTCATACTGAATTAACTAATTGATGTATTTTCTTGAATTTCACATTTTCCAATAATTTAGCACCTATACTTTTTTTCATATATTTTTATTTAAAGAGAAAAAAACAGGAAAAAGGTAGAAATATTACAGAATTTCAAGAAAAGATAAATAGTAAGAAATCTAGTTGATACATTACATATTGTTCTTTTAGAAATAGTTATTCAAGTTACAGAATTAAAGCACACAAAGTGGACATTAAAGAAGTGAGACTGGAAACAGATCTATTCAACAATCCAACAAGAACCTAAAAATATGGTCATCAATCCCACCCATCTAAACATACATGCAGCTATACCTTTTATAGTGCTTCCTATTTCCTCTTTTTTTACAATAGCAATTATACATTTTTAAATTTTTATTTAAAGAGATGAAAAAAAACAAAACAGAAAAAAGGGTAGCAACAATACAGACTTCTAAAAGAAAGAAAGAAACAGGAGAATGAGAAAAAGCCCCACTAAGAAATCAGTAATTTATAAATTATGTACTGTCATCCTGGATGTAGTTGTTCAAGTTACAAAGCTAAAGGGTATATAGGAAACATTCAAACAATCAGAATACAAACAGTTTTGCTCAAAGATCCAACAAAGGTTCAGCAATATGGTCATCTATTTTATACACTCAAGCATACATGAAGTTATATCCCTTAGAGCACTTTCTTTTCCTCTCTTTTTTACAATTGCAATTACACATTTTGGTTTTATTACACTTGTAGTTCTTATTTACTTTTTACACTAGAGAAACAATATGATATTTATAAATATGATTCTTATTTATTTTACTAATGAGAATAGCCTCAAGTTGTCTCCATTCACCTGTGAAGGCCTCAAGATCATCCTTTTTTATAGCTGAGTAATTTTCCATTGCATAAAAATGACACATCTTTTTCATCCACTCTGCAGTTGATGGGCATCTTGGTTGTTTCCAGGATTTAGCTATCAAAAATTGTGTGGCTATGAACGTGGGTGCACATATATCACTGTGATATGAACTTTTCAGTTCTTTGGGGAAAATACCCAGGAGGGGGATAGCTGGATTGAATGGAACTTCCAATCCTAGACTTCAGAGAATTCTCCATATGGATATCCATAATGGTTGCACCAGTCTACATTCCCACCAACAGTGGAGCAGTGTTCCTTTTTCCCTGCAGCCTCGCCAACATTTGTTATCAGTTGATTTCTTGATGGCAGCTATTCTTTCCAGAGTAAGGTGGAATCTCAATGCTGTTTTAATTTGCATTTCTCGAATGACCAGTGATGGTGCACATTTCTTCATGTATTTATTTGCCATTTGTATATCTTTCTCTGAGAACTGTGTGTTCATCTCAGATGCCCATGTTTGGAGAGCGTCTTTGAATTTGGGGGGATTGATGTGTTTCAATTCTTTATATATTCTGGACACAAGTCCTTTGACTGAGGGGCTGCTGGTTAAAATTTTTTCCCACTCTGTTGGTTTTCTTTTCACTCTTTTGGTGATTTCCTTTGAAGTGCAGAAAATTTCAATAATGTGAGGTCCCATTTGTTGATTCTTTGAAGTGTTTCCTGTGCAGTTTGCGTTTGGCTCATGAATTCTCTGCCTACACCTATGTCTGCAAGAATTCTACCTACCTTGTCTTCCAGTAGATTTAGTGTTTCTGTTTTAATATTGAGGTCTTTGATCAATTTAGACTTTAGTTTTGTGCATGGTGATATGCATGGATCTAGTTTCAGTCTTGGGCGTGTAGAGAATCAATTTTTCCAACACCATTTATGAAAGAGACTATCCTTCCAGTGGACATATTTAGCTCCTTTGTCAAATATCAGGTGGCTGAGTATCTTTGTAGTTGTGCTTGCATCTTCCAATCTGTTCCATTGATCCTCAGGTCTATTTCTTTGCCAGGACCAAGCTGATTTTATCACTGTGGCTTTATAGTACTGTTTCAAGTCAGGAATTGAGATGCCTCCTGCCTTGCTTTTGTTGCCTAGAATTGCCTTTGCTATTCTAGGTTTCTTCTATTTCCAAATGAATTTTAATAGTATGTTCTCTAGATCTGTGAGGTATGTCAATCGTATTTGATTGGGATTGCATTAAATCTGTATAACGATTTTGGGAGTATAGCCATTTTCACAATGTTGGTTCTTCCTAACCAAGAGCAAGGAATGTCCTTCCATTTTCTAATATCCTCTTCAGTCTCCCTTTTCAGTACAGTATAATTTTCAGCATATAAGTCTTTTACATTTTTAGTTAGGTTGATTCCTAAGTATTTCATTTGTTTACATGTTACTGTAAAGTGTGATATTTCCATAATTTCTCTCTCAGTGAGTTCTTGGTTTGCATACAGGAATGCTATTGATTTTTGAGCATTCACTTTGTATCCCGCTACACTGCTGAATTTGTTTATTACCTCTAGTAGTCTTTTAATAGAGTTTTTGGGTTTTCTATATATAAAATCATGTCATCTACAACTAGTGATAATTTAACTTATTCTTTTCTTATCTTTACTCCTTGTATGTCTCTCTCTTGTCTGATTTCCCTGGCTAATGTTTCCAGAACTATGTTGAAAAAGAGTGGTGATAGTGGACATCCTTGTCTTGTTCCTGATTTTAAAGTGAAAGCTTTCAGGCTTTGTCCATGTAGTATAATGTTGGCTGTTGGTTTGTCATAGATGGCCTTTATAAGGTTGAGGTAGACGCCGTGTATTCCGAGTTTCTGAAGGGTTTTTATCATGAACATGTGTTGGACTTTGTCGAACGCTTTTTCTGCATCTATTGAGATGACCATGTGGTTTTTGTTTTTGGCTCTGTTGGTGTGGTGTATTACATTTATTCATTTGTGTTTGTGAAACCATCCCTGCATTCCTGGGATGAACCCCACTTGGTCATGAACTATAATCTTGATTATTTGCTGCATTCTATTTGCAGTATTTTGTTAAGGATCTTTGCATCAATGTTCACTAGTGAGATTGGCTAATAGTTCTCTTTTTGGTTGGATCTTTCTCCAGCTTTGGTATCAGAGTATTACTTGCCTCCAGGAATGATTTTGAGAGAATTGTTTTTTCTTCAATTTTATTGCAGAGTTTAAGGAGTACTGGCATCAAATCTTCTCTAAATTTCTTGTAGAATTCTACTGTGAATCCATCCAGACCTGGGCTTTTCTTTTTTGATAAGTTTTTAATTGCATTTTCAATTTCAATAGCTGATATTGGGTTGTTCAAAATTGCTATATCTTCTTGGTTGAGCTTTGGTAGTTCATACGTTTCTAGACATCTGTCCATTTCCTCTGTGTTTTCCACTCTGAGTAGAGATTTTCAAAGTAGGTATTCATGATCTTTTGAATTTCCATGGGATATGTAGTAATTTCTCCCTTTTCAGTTCTTATTGCATGAATTTGGGCTTTTTTTCTTTCTTTCTCTTGACAAGGTCATCTAGGGGTTTGTCAGTTGTGTTTCTTCTCTGAAAAAACCAGCTTTTTTATTCATTAATTCTTTGTATGGTTTTAAAGTTTCAATTGCATTGATTTCTGCTCTAATCTTTACAATTTCCTCTCTTCTATGAGCTTTGGGTTTAGCTTGCTCTTCTTTTTCTAGGACCTTGAGATGGAACATTAGGTTGTTTATTTGTACTCATTTTGTTTTCTTGATATGACAATTTATTGCTATATATTTGCCTCTCAAGTCTGGTTTCATTGCATCCCACAGATTACAGTATGTTTTTTCTATATTGTCATTGAATTGTAGGTTTTGTTTCATTTCTTCTTTAATTTCATCTGTAGCCCACTGGTTGTTTAAAAGGCTGTTGTTTAATTTCCATGTATTTATGCAGGTTTTACAATTTCTTTTGCCATTAATTTCCAATTTCAGTGCAGTATGGTCAGATATTATGCATTGTATGATTTCAATACCTTTGCATTTACTTAAGAATATTTTATGGGATAATATATAGTCTATTTTGGAGAATGTCCAATGTGCAGTTGAGAAGAATGTGTATTCTTATGTGGTTGGGTGGAACACTGTGTAAATGTCTACTACATCCAATTGCTCACAGGTATGGTTCAATTCTGTTATTTCTTTGCTGACTTTTTTTCTACTTGCTCTATCTCTTTTTGACAATGGGCTGGTAAGATTTCCTCTTATAGTTGTGTCATTGTGTATTTGGTTTTTAATGTCCATTAGTATCTCTCTTATATACTTGGGTGCTCCTCTATTTGGTGCATATATATTTATAATTGTTAGTTTTTCCTCTTGAATTTTTCCACTAAGAAGTATGTAGTGACCTTCTCTATCTCTTTTAATCATTTTAGGTTTAAAGTTCACGTTTTCTGCAAATAGAATAGCTACCCCTGCTTTTTTCTGAGTTCCTGTTGCATGGAACACTTTTTTCCATCCTTTGACTTTTAACTTATGAGTTCCCTTTTGGGTCAGATGCATTTCTTGTATACAGCATATTGTGGTGTCTTGTTTCTTGATCCATTCTGTCAATCTATTTCTTTTTATAGGTGAATTGAGTTCATTTATATTTATGGATGTCACTGATATATACTGGCTCGACTTTGCCATGTTATGTTCCAGTTGTTCCTTTCTGCTTTTCCTCTTATTTAATTGCTTATCCTACCTGGTGCTTTCTTTCCATTATTGTTTTAGGGATTGTGGTCATTTTTCTCTGTCTTATATGTCTTTCAGTACTCTTTCTAGGGTTGGTTTGGTAGACATTAATTTCTTCAGTTGTTCTTTGTCATGGAAGTATCTTCTTTCTCCATTAAATTTGAATGAAATTTTTGCTGGGTACATCAGTCTGGGTTGAAGGTTGTTTCCTTTCTGGGCTTGAAACACCTCACTCCAAGCTCTTTTTGACTTTAGGGTTTGTGCTGAAAAGTCTGCCGTGATTCTATTGCGTTTTCCTTGATAGGTGAGTTGTGTCTTTTCTCTGACAGCTTTTAATATTCTGTTTTTATGCTGTATGTCTGAGGTCTTAATTATTATGTGTCTGGGTGTGGATTTTTGTTGATTGTGACTGTTTGGTGTTCTATATGCCTCACTTATCTGCACATCAGATTCTTTCCCCATATTTGGGAAATTTTCTGCTATTATTTCTGTAAATACTTTATGTATGTCTTTTGCCTGGATGTATCTTTGCTAATGCCCATTATTCTTATATTGTTACTTTTAGCATCATCATGAAGCTTCTGTATTGTCATTTCATGCTGCTTTGTTATTTTTAAAAGTTCTGTCCTTTCCTGATTACTAAATGTGATCCTTTCCCCAAGGTTCAAAATCCTCTCCTCAGCTTCCTTTAGGCGGTTTTGGACCCTTTAAATAGAATTTTTTTGTTTCTTGGATGTCTCGTTCAGTTTGTTTCATGAATTCTGCTTGTTTTCTATATTGTTCATTCAAAGTTTCAATCAGTTTCCCATGCTCATATACTTTTTTCTCTAGTTCTTCTTTAGCTGCCTTTAACAACTCCTTTAGTAAAGTTGTTATTTCTATTTTTACATGGGAGAGTACTTCTAATTTGATTTGCTCTATAGCCTGATGGTGTTGTTTTTTTATTTCACACGCTAAGTTTTCAGAGATTCCCAATGTGTTACTTTTGGTGTTCTCTATTTCAATGTCTCCTGTACTTGCTTCTGGTGAACTATACATTTCAGACTGCATTTCGTGATTTTCACTCTGCCGGATGTTTTCTTTGTGTAGGTGGGAATCACAGACTCTGTTCAGACACACCGAAGTCTTACAGTTAGTTGGAGTCGATTTTCCTACTGGCCCTATTTATCCCCTCTACACCTCTATTTTAAGGGCATACTCACCACACTGATACAGTTAATCCGGTTTAGTCCAAGGTTCACCACCTGGGAGCAAATTTCCAAATTTTCTCACACTACCTGGAGCCCACTGAGATCTTCTGATATTCTAGGTGGAGGGTAGGCAAAGCTGAAGCAGTTCAGGGCTGTTTTCAGTCTTGTGCAGGCCTCCTCGATATTCCCGGTGGCAGGGTGGGCCCACAGTGGAGGTTCCAGGCCACTTATTCCTTATGCAGTCTTCTGCTAAGTTCTTGGTGGCAGGGCAGGCCCACCGTGGAGGTTCTGGGCAACTGACACCTGAGGTGGGCTTCAACTAAGTTCCTGGTGGTAGGGTGGGCCCATGTTGGAGGTTCTGGGCAGCCTACACCCCTGAGGCAGACTTCCCCCTGAGTTCCCAGTGGCAGGGTGGGCCCATGGTGGAGGTTCTGGGCAGCCAACGCCTGAGGCAAAATATAGCAATTTTGAACAACCCAGTATCAGGTACTGAAATTGAAACTGTAATGAAAAACTTACCAACAAAGAAAATCCCATGTCCGGATGGATTCACAGCTGAATTCTTCAAGAAATTTAGGGAAGATTTGATGCCAACACTCCTTAAACTCTTCAATGAAAGTGAGAAGGAAGAAATCCTCCCTAAATCATTCATGGAGGCAAGTATTACTCTGCTTACCAAAACTGGAGAAAGATCCAACCAAAAAAGAGAACTATAGGCCAATCTCACTAATGAACATTGATGCAAAGATTTTCAATAAAATACAGGCAAATACAATGCAGCAAATCATCAAGAAGATTATACTTCATGACCAAGTAGGGTTTATTCCAGGAATGCAAGGATGGTTTAACATACACAAATCAATAATTACAATACACCACATCAACAGAGCCAAAAACAAAAAACACATGGTGATCTCAATAGATGCAGAAAATGCTTTCGACAAAGTCCAACACATATTCATGATAAAAACCCTTCAGAAACTCGGAATACACGGTGTCTACCTCAACCTTATAAAGGCCATCTATGACAAACTAACAGCCAACATTACACTAAATTGACAAAAACTTAAAGCTTTCACTTTAAAATCAGGAAAAAGACAAGGATGTCCAGTATCAACACTCCTTTTCAATATAGTTCTGGAAACACTAGCCAGGCAATCAGACAAGAGAGAGAAATAAAAGGAGTAAAGATAGGAAAGGAAGAAGTTAAATTATCACTATTTTCAGATGACAGGATACTCTATATAGAAGACCCAAAAATCTCCATTAAAAGATTACTAGAGTTAATAAAAAAGTTCAGCAGAGTAGCTGGATACAAAGTGAATGCTCAAAAATCAATAGCATTCTTGTACACAATCAAGGAACTCACTGAGAGAGAAATTATGGAAATATCACCCTTTAGAATAACATGTAAAAAAATGAAATACTTACGAATTAACCTAACTAAAATTGTAAAAGACCTTTATGCTGAGAATCATACTACACTGAAAAAGGAGATTGAAGAGGATATTAGAAAATGGAAGGATATTCCTTGCTCTTGGTTAGGCAGAACAAACATTGTGAAAATGGCCATAATCCCAAAAGTGTTGTACAGATTTAATGCAATCCCAATTAAAATACCATTGACATACCTCACAGATCTAGAGAAAACACTCCTAAAATTCATTTGGAAACTGAAGAAACCTAGAATAGCAAAGGCAATTCTAGGCAACAAAAGCAAGGCAGGAGGCATCTCAATTCCTGACTTGAAACAGTACTATAAAGCCACAGTGATAAAATCAGCTTGGTCCTGCAAAGAAATAGACTTGAGGATCAATGGAACAGATTGGAAGATGCAAGCACAACTACAAAGATACTCAGCCACCTGATATTTGACAAAGGGGCTAAATATGTCCACTGGAAGAAGGATAGTCTCTTTCATAAATGGTGTTGGAAAAATTTGTTCTCTATATGCCCAAGACTGAAACTAGATCCAAGCCTATCACCATGCACAAAACTAAAGTTTAAATGGATCAAAGACCTAAATATTAAAACAGAAACACTAAATCTACTGGAAGACAAGGTAAGTAGACATCTTGGAAGCATAGGGGTAGAGACAGAATTCATGAACAAAACACAAACTGCACAGGAAACGCTTGAAAAAATCAAGAACTGGGATCTTATATTATTGAAAATTTTCTGCACTTCAAAGGAAATCACCAACAGAGTGAAAAGAAAACCCACAGACTGGGAAAGAATTTTAGCCAGCAACCCCTCAGACAAAGGACTTGTGTCCAGAATTGGAAAACATCAAGCCCCCCAAATTGAAAGACCCTCTCCAAAAATGGGCATCTGAGATGAACACACAGTTCTCAGAGAAAGATATACAAATGGCAAATAAATACATGAAGAAATGTTCGCCATCACTCCTCATTCGAGAAATGCTCATTAAAACAGTATTGATATTTCACCTCACTCTGGAAAGAATAGCTGCCCTCAAGTAATCAACTGATAACAAATGTTGGTGAGGCTGCGGGGAAGAAGGCACACTGCTCCACTGTTGGTGGGAATGTAGACTGGTGCCATTATGGAAACCATTATGGAAATCCATATGGAGAAGTCTCCCAAGACTAGGATTGGAAGCCCCATTCAATCCAGCTATTCCCCTCCAGGGTATTTTCCCAGAAGAACTGAAAACTTCATATTACAGTGATGTATTTGCCTCCATGTTCATAGCTGCATAGTTTGTGATGGCTAAATCCTGGAACCAACCATGTTGCCCATCAACCGCAGTGTGGATCAAAAAGATGTGGCATTTTTATACAATGTAATATTACTCGGCTATAAAAAGGATGGTCTTGGGGCCTTCATACGTAAATGGAGACAAATTGAGACTATCCTCATTAGTGAAATAAATAAGAATCATATTTATAAATATCATATTGTATCTTAGTGTAAAAAGTAAATAAGAACTACAAGTGTAATAAAACCAAAAGGTGCAATTGCTATTGTAAAACAGAGGAAACGAAAGTGCTCTACAGTATATAACTGCATGGATGTTGAGTGTGTTAAATAGATAACCATATTGCTGAATCTTTGTTGGATCTTTGAGCAGAACTGTTTGTAGTCTGACTGTTGGAATGTTTCCTATGTACCCTTTAACTTTGTAACTTGAACAACTACATCCAGGACGACAGTACGTAATGTATACATTACTGGTTTCTTAGTGCGGCTTTTTCTCATTTCCTTTTTTTTCTTTCTTTCTTTTAGAATTCTGTATTGTTCCTACCTCTTTTTTTCTGTTTTGCTTTTTTTCTTCTCTTTAAATAAAATTAATAAAAAAGAAAGTATTGCCATTTTCACTATATTGCTTTTTCCTTCCCAAGAGCATTGGATATCTCTCCATTTTCTACTGTGCTCATCAATCTCCATTTTCAGAATACTGTAGTTTTCAATGTAGAGGTCGTTTACCTCCTTTGTTAGATTGTTTCCTAGGTATTGCAAGTTTTTGATGCTATTGAGAAAGGTTTTGTTTCTCTGATTTCTCTCTCAATGAGTTTGTTATTCTTGTATAGGAACATTTTGATTTTTGAGTGTTGACTTTTTATCCAGCTACAGTACTGAATTTCCTTATGAAATATAGTAGTCTTTTGGTGGAGTTTTTGGGATCTTCTATGTAGACTATCATGTCATCTGCAAATAATGATAGTTTAACTTTTTCCTTTCCTAGGATTATTCCTTTTATTTTTTTGTCTTATCTAATTGCTTTTGCTAAATTTCTAGGACTATGTCGAATAGGAGTGGATACTGTGGACATCCTTGTCTTGTTCCTGACTTCAGATAGTTTTCAGTTACTATCCAATTAGTATGATATTGGCTATTGGTTTGTCATAGATGGCTTTTATGAGATTGAGATAAAGACCATCTATTCCAATTTTCTTTCGGTTTTTTAAAAAATCATGAATGGATGCTGGACTTTGTCTAAAACTTTTTATGCATCTATTGAGATAATCATATGATTTTTCTCCTTGGCTCTCTTAATATGGTGTACTGCATTTATGGATTTACATATGATGTTGAAACATCCCTCCATCCCTGTGATGAATCCTACATGGTCATGGTGTGCAATCTTCTTGATGATTTTCTGCAGTCTGTTTTCTCGTATCTTATTGAAGATTTTTGCATCAATGTTCATTAGGGAAATTGGCCTGTAATTCTCTTCATTAGTAGGGTCCTTCTCTGATTTTGGTATCAGCGTAATGCTTGCTTCCAGGAATGAATTTGGAAGTATTGGTTCCTGTTCAATTGCATTAAAGAGTTTGAGAAGTAGTGGTGTTAATTCTTATCTAATTTTCTTGTAGAATTCAGCACTGAATCTGTCTGGGCCTGGGCTTTTCTTTGTTGATATATTTTTAATTACTTTTTAAATTTCATTTATTAATATTGTTTTTTTGCAATTTTTGTGTCTTTTTGATTCAGCTTTGGTAATTCATATGTATCCAGGAATCTGTCGATTTCTTCTGTATTTTCCATCTTATTAGAATACACCTTTTCAAAGTAGTTATAGATGATCTTATGGATTTCTGCAGATTCTGTTGTAATGTCACCCACTTCATTCTGAATTTTATGGATTTGAGTCTTTTCTTTGCTTTAGTTTTTTTAGATAAATGTTTGTCCATCTTATTTAATCTTTCAAAGAATTAACTCTTTGATGCATTGATTATTTGTACTGTTTTTTCAGTCTCCAGTGTGTTAATTTGTGTTTTGATTTTTATAATTTCTACCCTCACATAAGCGTTTGACTAAGCCTGTTTTTTTGCTAGAAGTTTAACTTCAACATTAAGTGGTTTATTTGATATCACTTTTTTTCCTGATATGAGTGTTCATTGCTAAAAATTTCCTTCATAGGACAGCTTTCATTGTGTCCCATAAGTTCCAGTATGCTGTACTGTCATTATGATTTAATTGTATAAGCTGTCTAATTTCATCTTTAATTTCATCTGTGACCCATTGGTAGTTCAGTAGGGTGCTATTTAATTTCCATATGTTGATCAAGTTCTTGTGGTTTCCTTTGGCATGGATTTCCAATTTCATTGTATTGTGGTCTGATAGTATACATGGGATAATTTCAAGTCCTTTGCATTTAAGCATGTTCTATGAGCCACTATATGGTCTATTTTTGGAAATGTCCCTTGTGCACCTGAGAATGTGTATTCTTATGTCAGGAGAGACACTGTTTAGACATCTACTAAGTTCATTCATTCAAAAGTTTAGTTCTAATATTTCATGATTGATTTTTTTTGTCTACTTGATCTGTCTTTTTATGGCAGTGTAGTATTGAGGTCTCACAATAGAATTTTATTAGGACTTATTTCATTTTTCATGTCTGTTAGTAATTGTTTTATATGGTTGGATGCATTAGATTTTTTGTATATCTTTATGATTGCTATCTCTTTGTCTTGGATTTTTCCCTTTATGAGTAAATCGTGAGCTTCTTTATCTCTATTAATCAGTCTTGCCTTGAAATTCACTTTATCTGAAAATAGAATAGCTACCCCTGCTTTTTTCTGGGTTCCCATCCCATAGGGTATTGGTTTCCATCCTAATACTTTGAGTCTATGAATTTCTTTTTTAATTAAACATGTCTCTTATATGGAATATATAGTTGAAATGTGCTTCTTGATCTATTCTGTCAGTCTGTGTCATTTTTTATTTTAAAGACAATAAAACACAACAAAAAATAGAAGAAATCCAATCAAAACAAAGCAGTAAAATTGGTATAGAACTTCCAAACAAGATAATAGGAAATGTACAATGGCTACCATAGTATTTCTTGTTATCTTAATAACAGTTGTTCATTCCATCATACATAACAAAATAAAACCATACAAAACAAAAAAACCAAAACAGAACAGTGAATAAAGAAAACAATAAATCAGAACAAAACAAAACAAAACAGAACAATATTGGATTTCAAAAACAAGATAGAGGGCCTGTGGATCTAGCTCATTGGCACAGCATCTGCCTTTGAAGTGCAAGGTAATAAGCTCAATCCCTATTATACCCTGCCCCAAAAGAAGGAAATCCCCCATATTTGCCACACTGCATACTGTTATCCTCCCAATAGATGCTCAGACCACTGACCCCAATCCTGCAAAATCAACCAAACAATACAAGCATTCAGTTACTTTTTGTACCTTAGTTGCTTTCAATTCAGTCTGTCCTCCAAACCATCCAGTTGCTTGCCTGGGCCTGGGGGAAGGGATTGTCCATGATTCTCAGCCCAGTGCTAGTATTCACACAGGAGGTGCTTTCCAGCTTCTTTCTTCCTGGACCCCTGCATGGCTAGCTTGCATGGCTTAGTGGATGGCCTAATTGGTTTCTTCTTCTTGATGGGCTTCTCCCAGAGCAAGCACTAAGTGGGGTCCCAGAGGTTCTCAACTCCACCTAGCCAAGAGCAAGGCCCTGGCACCTTATGCTGGGGATGTGCTTTGGCTAGCTGTGTGCTCCAGAGGCTCTGAACCCCTCCAAGCCAGGCACTATGCCCTGGTGACACATTGGGGATACGGCCCTACTAGCCACCGGGGTGCCAAAGGTTCTCAATTCCATTCAACCAGGTTCTAGGCCCCAGCAACACACTCCTAGAGTGTGTCCTTGCTAGCAGCAAGAGGACTGAAACTCTGCCCAGTCAAGCATCCCAGAGCAACCTAGCACAGTACATCAGGGGAACACCCAGCCAGCTTTACAGGCCACAGAGCACAAGGATCCGGTTCCATAGGTCAAGGGTGCACCTAGCTAGCCAAGTGGATATTAGAGGGTTGAAACTCTGCCCAGTGCAGCATTCCAGTGCAATCCATCAGGAGGGTGACTGACCAGACACATGGGTCCCAGAGGAAAATGACAAAACAAAAGACCAAGAGGCAGTCTCAGTTCTTCAGCCCACTGAGGACAAACAGAAGACATGAAATGGAAGACACTGGAAATCCTACTATTGAACTGTCTGAAATTATAGCAACTGAAGTAAAGAAATGATTCCATGAAGCTATAAAGGAAATCAGATCACAAATAATCCCTCAGGTGAAAATAGAAATGATGAACATTATGAAAGAAATGTTGAGTGTATCTAAAGATCTAGATTAAAAAAAAGAGGAACATAAGAAAATGCTGGAAAACTTGAATGAACAATATAAGACCGAATTACAATGCATGAAACAGGTCCAAAGGGATATGCAGGAAATTAAATATTCCATTGAAAGTTGGCAAAACCGCTTGAATGAAGCTGAAGACAGACTCTCAGATGGAAGCTTATGATCACAATAGAAAAGATCTCTTAAAATTTTCAAGGAACCAGAAAACAACAATTCAATAGATACATATTGATGCAAAGAGAAACAATATAAGATCGACAGGCATCAATGAAAAAGTGGGCATCAACAAGAAAGACATACGAAGGTCATTTACAGAAATAATAGCAGAAAAATTTCCAAACATGGGAAAAGAATCTGCTCTACACATAAGTGAGGCACATAAAACCCCAATTAGTCATAACCAAAATAAATCTTCACCCAGACATATAATAATTATGATATCAGAAATTCAACACAAGAACAAAAGACTAAAAGATTTCAGAGTTGGTTATTTGAAATAATGCATAAAAATGAAAAACCCCTATCCAATCTTATCAAAAAGAAACAAAAAGCTCAAATCCATGCAATAAGAAAGGAAAAGAGTGAAATCAGTATAGACCCTGCAGATATACAGAATATCATCAATACCTACTTTTGAAAACATTTACTCTCATAGTTTCATTAACACAGAAGAAATGGACAGTTTCCTAGAAACATGAATTACCAAAGTTGGGTCAATAAGATGCAAAACTGCTGATGAATCCAATTTCAGTAAATGAAATTGAAAATGTAATTAGAACCCTACCTACACAGAAAAGTTCAGGTCCTGATGGGTTCCCTGCTGAATTTTACAAGAAATTCAAGGAAGACTTAATGCCAACACTCCTCAAATTCTTCAATGCAATTGAAAGGGAAGCAATTCTTCCTAACTCATTCCTGGAAGCAAGTATTACCCTCATACCAAAACTGGAGGGAAAAAAAAAGAACTACAGGCTAATCTCTCTAGTGAACATAGATGCAAAAATCCTCAATAAAGTACTGGAAAATAGAATGCAACAAGTCATCAGGAATATTATACACCATGATCAAGTAGGATACATCCCAGGAATGCAGGAGTGGTTCAACATATGCAAATCAATAAACCATAATACACCATATCTTTAGAGCCAATGACAAGAATGACATGATCATCTCTTTTTAAAATTTAGGTATTTTTGTTTTGTTTTGTTTAGTACTAGGGATTGAACACATAACCTTGTGCTTGCTAAGCAGGTGCTTGAGCTGCTGAGCTAAATCCCTTGCAATCATCTCAATAGATGCAGCAAAAACTTTCAACAACATCCAACACTCATTCATGATAAAAACCCTACAGAAAATTGGAATAGATGGTCTCCATCTCAATCTGATAAAAGCCATATATAATAAACCAACAGGCAACATCTTACTAAGTGAACAAAAACTGAAAACTTTAAACCTAAAATCAGGAATAAGACAAGGATATCCAGTATCGCCACTCCTATTCAATATAGTTCTGGAAATATTAGCCAGAGCAATCAGACAAGAGTGAGCAATAAAAAGAATAAGGATAGGAAAGGAAGAAGTTAGATTATCATTATTTGCAGATGATATGATACATAGAAGACCCCCCAAAACTCCATTGAAAGTCTCCTAGATATAATAACCAAATTCAGTAATGTAGCTGGATACAAGGTCAATAGTCAAAGATCAATTGCATTCCTGTACACTAACAATAAACTCACTGAGAGAGAAATAAGGGAAACCATACCTTTCACTATAGCATTCAAATAAAAAAATGAAATACTTAGGAATCAATCTAACAAAGGAAGTAAAATATATTATGCATTGAAAATTACATTACTCTGAAAATGGAAATCCGAGAGGATTTCAGAAAGCAGAGAGACATTCCTTGTTCATGGATAGGAAGAGCAAACATTGTAAAAATGGCCATTCTTCCAAAATTGTTATACAGACTTAATGCAATCCCAATCAAATTGTGCCACTATAAACATGAGTGCACATATATCATTGTGGTAAGATGTTTTCAGATCTTCTACGAAAATGCCTAAGAGTAGAATAGCTGGGTGAAATGGGACCTCCAACCCCAACTTTTTGGGGAATCTCTGGATTGACCTCCACAGTGGTTGCACCAGTCTATACTCCCAACAGTGCAGAAGAGTTCCTTTTTCCCCACAGCCTCTCCAGCATTTGTTTTTGGTAGTTTTGTTGATCCTGGCCATTCTTTCTGGAGTGAGATAGAATCTCAGTGTGGTTTTAATTTGCATTTCTCTAATGACTAATGATGATGAACATTTTTTCATGTATTTATTTGCCATTCGTATTTCTTCATCTGAGAACTGTGTGTTCATCTCGGATGCCCATTTTGGGATTGGGTCTTTGAATTTTGGGGGTCTGATTTTTTAACATTCTTTCTAAGTTCTAGACAGAAGTCCTTTGTCTGAGGGACAGTTCACTAAGATTTTTTCCCAGTTTGTGAGTTTTCTTTTCACTATGCTGGAGATTTCTTTGGACATGCAGAAACTCTTTAATAAGATGTGATCCCAGTTATTGATTCTGGGAAGTATTTCCCATGCAGTTTGATTCTTGTTCATGAATTCTCTACCTACCCCTATGTCTTCAAGATTTTTACCTACTTTGTCTTGCAACAGATTTAGTGTTTCTGTTTTAATATTTAGATCTTTGATCCATTTGGATTTTAGTTTAGTACATGGTGATAGGCATGGGTCTAATTTTAGTTTTTGGCATATGGATAGCCAGTTTTTCCAGCACAATTTATTAAAGAGACTGTCGTTCTTCCAGTGAACATGCTTGGCCCCTTTATCAAAGATAAGGTGATTGAGTGTGTTTGTAGTTGTATCTTCTAATCTATTCCATTGATCTTCAGGTCTGTTTTTATTCCAATACCATGTTGATTTTATTATAGTAG
This sequence comes from Hydrochoerus hydrochaeris, assembly GCA_004027455.1. NCBI lineage: Eukaryota > Metazoa > Chordata > Mammalia > Rodentia > Hydrochaeridae > Hydrochoerus > Hydrochoerus hydrochaeris. Next base: position 42,382 of record PVLA01010038.1, read on the forward strand.
CTTTGTAGTATAACTTCAATTTAAAAAAAAATTTAAAAATCTGTTGTATTTGTGAGGTTTCAACTAGGTACAGGAGAGACTAAGGGAGCCAAGGGGAGAGGAACGGGCTGGAGAGTGCATTAGAACTGGCAGAGCTAGATCCAGAGAATGGGTCTACCCAGATATAAAGTGCCTTCCTGGTCCTGTCCTGAGAATCTTAGCTACAACACCACCAACTTCCAGCACCATTTACTGAAGAGTGTCTCTTTCTTCCAGTGAAGGTGTCTGGCCTCTTTGTTAAAGATAAGGTAGATGAATGTACTTGCAGTTATTTCTGCATCTCGTATTCTGTTCCATTGATCATTAGGTCTGTTTTTGTGTGTGTGTGTGTGTGTGTGTGTGTGTTCTCAGTAACATGCTTTGCTGTAGTTTTTGATCACAGTAGCTTTGTAGTATAACTTCTAATAGTGGATTGTGATGCCCCTTGCTTTATCCTTCTTCCCCACAATTGCTATTCTAGGTCTCTTCCTAGTCCATATGAATTTTAGGATTGTTTTCTCTAGTTCTGTAAGGATGCTATTGGTATTTTGATTGGTATTACATTAAACGTATTGTATAACAGTTTTGGAATCATGGCCAGTATATTGGTTCTGCCTAAGAACAGGAGATATCTTTCCATCTTCTGATATGCTCTTCAATTTCCTTTTTTAGAGTACTGTAGTTTTCAATATACAGGCATTTCATTTCATTAGATTGATTCCTAAGTATATTTTTAATGCTACTGTGAAAAATTTTGTTTCCATAGTTTCTCAGTGAGTTTCTTATTTATGTACAGGAATTCTAGAATTTAAAAAAAATCATATTATTTATTTATTTTTTGGTACTGGGGATCGAACTCACGACCTTGCGCTTGCTAGGCAGGTGCTTAAGCCACTGAGCTAAATCCCTGGCTAATTCTAGATTTTTGAGAGTTCACTTTGCATTCTTCTATGCTACCGAATGTAGTTATTAAATCTAGGAGTCTTTTGGTAGAGTTTTGGAGGTCTTGTATGTAGAGTATCATGTAATCCGCAAATAATGATAATTTATTTAAGTTCTTTCCTATACTTATTTCTTGTATTTCTTTCTTGTCTAATAGTGATAATTTAACTTATTTAACTTGTTTCTGTTCTATCCTTATTTCTTTTATTTCTTTCTTGTCTAATTGCTGTGGCTAATGTTTCCAGAACTATATTAAACAGGCATGGTGATACTGGGCATCCTTGTCTTGTTCCTACTTTTCGAGTGAAAGCTTTTTGTTTTTGATCATTTGCTATGATACAGGTTGTTGGTTTGTCATATATGGCTTTTATTAGATTGATATAAAGGCTGTAATTCTGATGGGTTTTACTTCATAGGTGATTTATTTCTTTTCTCTAACAGCTTTTATACTCTGTTCTGTGTTGAATATCTGCAATCTTGACTATCATTTGCCTTGGTGAATTTTTTTTTCTGATGATGGCTGTTTAGAGTTTTAATATGCCTCACTTATCTGTATGTCAAATTCTTTTTCCATACTTGTGGAGTTTTCTATTACTTCTGTGAACAGGTTTTTTATGTCCTTTGTGCTATCTTCTGATTTTTTCACTTATTTCCATTAACCTTATATCATTCTTCTTTGTATTATCTAGTAGTTGTTGGATTTTTTTTGTGGTTCCTTGCTGTTTTTAAGTCTTTTATTTGACAATCACTAAATGCAACCCTGTCTTCTAGGTCTCATAGTCTACTTTCACATTGGTTGATTCTGCTGCTTATACTCTCAATAGAATTTTTAATTTCCTAGATATCTTTTGGAATCTGTTTTATGAATCTTATTCTTTCTTTCCTATGTTGGGCATTCATGATTTCCATCATTTTCCTAAGTGCTTCTATTTTTTATATGTATTACTCTAGGTTCACTAACCCATCTCCTTCTTTATGGTCATCATCTCTTTAATTATCTGTGTAATTACTTGTTTCTTTTTTCTAGAGAGTCAATCATCTATTTTGTTACTTCTGTTACCATTTCAAAAAGTTCAGCTGAATGACTTTTGTTTTTTTCCACCTCAATACCCTTGGGTAAACTGGAGCTCTGAGGCTGCATTTTGGTTCTGTGATTTCTTTTTTGTTGTTTTTTGTTTTCTGCATTGATGCTTATAAATTGGTTATGGTGGGTAGGTTTATTATGAGTATCAAGACCTCTTTAGGAAATGACTACTTTTCAGAATTGTCTTCTAGGGGTAGCTGGATTCTGAGTCTATCCCAGGATCCTGCCTTTTCTGTTTATTAGGGAGGAAAGGTTGCAGCCCATTTCACCTAGTGTCCAATTCTTTGGTACCAGACTGTAGTACTGTTCATGTCCCCCAAGACAATCATCTGTTGTAGTGTACAGCATCCACTGCTCCATTGCATTGGTCCATGTTTCCCTGGAGGCCTCTGCAGTCACCCAATTTCACTGTTATATTTCTGCATTGTAGTCTGTTGCTTCATTTTCTCTAAAGGCTCCAATTTTCCCTTCAGGGTGCTTCCTGGGTCCAGGGATCCACCTTTTCCTTTCTTTCCTTCCCCAAGTTATTTTCCAGTGTTTGTATTCTGAATCTTGGAGAGGCTGAATTTGTTGTTCCTTACCATTCTGCCATCTTCCTGAAAGTCCCATCTTCCATTTCCAAAGAACTACTATGCTGTGTCTTATGGAGGTATCTGTACAAGGTTTCTGTTTGTTTGCTCATATCACGGATTGAACCAGGGTCTTCACACTGAGCTATATTCTGTAGAGAGCAGCTGAATCTGTTGACCAATGCACACATGGGTCTAAAGCAAGACCAGTCTCCAGAATATGGAGAGGCCAAGGCAATCTAAGCAAACAAGCTGATAGGCAGATGGATGTCACATAACATTAACCTGCCAAGTGTATAAACATGCTGCAGTCATTGGACAGCTCTTTTCTCCCATTAGGAGAGAGGGGTCCACTTGACCTCAGTTGTTTTCTGACTTTTGTCTTCATTTTTTCATCCTCCACTGTTTGATGCGTGGGAAGTTCAAGAGCTGCACTGGACATGGCATTTTGGCTCCTGAACAGGGATCTGGGGTACATGGGAATTCATCATATAACAAGTAAGAGGTCATTCCTGATTAGGCACACAAATAAAGCAGGCTTATGAGAGCAAAGAAGAGAAGCATTGGGGAAAGAGGTGTATTGAAACCATCAATATTGATTTCATCAAGTGTAAAACTTAGGACAAAAACAGTCAGGGTAATTAGGGCCACAGTTGTAGATAAAAATGCTTGTTGTATTATTGATTCCTCTATTTACTTTTTCATGTGTGGACTTGGATTAGGGAGAATCTTGATGGTATACTTGTTGAGACGATCACAGAGGATTTGGCCCAGAGTACTATTTTAAAACTAAGTCCCAAGCAGAAAAGCAATGGAGTAACAGTCCCCTCAATCAGATAAGGAAGGAATTGTGGAGGGCAAAAAAGACCCTTCCACATTAGAGGAGTGTTTTACTGTAACCTCCATTTTACAGCCACCCAAAGTAAAACCAATAACAGATTTGGTGCCATGTTGCTTTATGGGGTCCCATGCCAAGGAGTTGATGTCTGCACAGTGCTACAGGTTGTGGATGGACAGCAAAGTGGAAGCCCAGCCCACCTTGCCTCCTGCCTGCTGCAACACAAGCTCCACCACAGCCCTGCTGAGCCTTTAAACAACCAGCCTCCGGGTGCTACAGCACTTGTGTCACATTTGGTTGCTAGAGGGTCTCAGGCTAGTGGACAAGCAAGTGAGCAACAATACAAGAATGATGCCCTTACCTGGCTTTGCCACCACAGCTACCCCCTGCAGAGGCCCACAGTACCCTCTCTGGTAGCCTGTGGCATGTAAGACTGACAAGCACTGCCTTCCAAAGTTCTGTAAAACTTTTCATATTTCTCTTATCACAGGAATTCCTTATAATCTTCAAGATCAAGGAAGTGTTAAATGTGCTCACCATACACTTGAAATTAAATTACGAAAACAAAAAGGGGAATCTTCCCCTACAAAATTCACACCACATAATAGACTTCACTTGGTGGTCCATACTATTAACTTTTAAAATCCTACTAGCGATAAGACTAAAGCAGCAGAAAGATAATTCAATCAGGTAAAGGAAAAGAAGCTAGGAAGTGTCCTCTGGAAAGATCGTCATACTAGACAATAGAAGGGATCCAGCCCGGTACTCATTTGGGGTCAAGGCTATGCTTGTGTCTTTCCAGAGAATGTTGAATGGCTTACTGGTATGCTAGAAAGTGCTGTCCAGTTGTATCATGGACCCAGACCCAAAGATGGAGTTGGTCCCACCTTTCAAGAAGCTGATGCTCAGTCAGCATCAAGCAACCAAATGTGACACAAGTGCTGTGGCACCAGGAGGCTGGTTGTTTAAAAGCTGATGCTCAGTCAAGGCAGTGATGCCTTGGAGACCACACCATAACTGATAGACAAGACCAACCTGGGGTCAATTAAAGAAATACCCAGGATGCCCAAAAGATGGAAACCAAAAGTGGAAATCAAAGTAGGTGATAGAGTGTGTGGAAATAACTGAGCTGAAAGTTACATGAAAGAAAAGAACACAAAAGTTATCAATATTCTTAAGACAAAACAAAATACAAAAATATGTATTAATTATAGATAAAAGATTTTGTTCTTTCCAAATTATTTTAAGAGATTTCTGCTAATTGACCTATAAAAATTCTAACTACTCTATTTATAATTACTAACTTATAAAATTGTAAAAGAGTTGTTACAATTCAATTTGGTCAAAAATACATTTAAGTGCACTCTGATTTTGTAAGATATGTGTCTGTTTGTCCAATCTGTTAAGGTATGTACTTTTTGTTTGTCCAGTCTTTTAACAGCTGTTTTTTATTTGAGCTTAACGATTTTTTCTCTACCTTTTTTTGCATTTTGGATCATTTATTCATAATTTAATTTGGTTTATATATTTAAAAAGTATGCTTACACCTGGGTTCCCAGTTGGTCAATATGATACCAAAATTCTTCTTCTCATAGGTTATCAGAAATCTATTAAGGTAACTTAAATGGGGACCCTTCAGCTTTCAAAGACTATTGGTCAGGGCTCCCTTTGGTGAGTAAAGGAGCAAGTACCTGGGATGTTCATAAATGACCTCCATAGCCTTATGGTAAACACCCCAATAAATGTTATTAAAATATTGTGATATGATTATATTGGTCATCGTCAAATGGTTATCTAAAATTGAGACAATAAGGTTTTCTGATTTAAAGATGCTTTGGTAACAAAACTAAATTAAGAAATAAAAGTTTCCGTAGGGCTATGACAACTAATTGTTATTAATTTTCTGGTGTATTAAATGTATTCATGCCTTCAGATGTACAGGTCTTCCAAAATGTAAACCAGGGATTGTTTATGGTGATAGACTTTTCTTTCAGAAGCAAACACTAGCCTTTCTTTTTAAAAAATATTTTATTTAAAGAGAAACAAAAGCATGTAAAGGGTAGAGATAATACAGAATTCCAAAAAAAGGATAAATAATAAATCACTAGTTAATAAACTACATATTATCCTTTTAGAAATAGTTGTTCAAGTTACAAAATTAAAGCATGCAAAGTAGATAGTCAAACAGTGAGAGTGTGAACAGCTACACATACATGAATCTCTACAAGTATTTCTATCATTTCTGCATTAGAGGGAAAAACAAAACTTAGCAAGAAAAAACAAAAAAATGCCTATAAAAACATGAAACCAAAAAGTCGTATAAAACCACAGTACAAGGTGATCAATAATGGTTACTGTGTTGTTTCTTATTATCTTCAATAGAATGTCTATATCGTCAGGCATAATTCAATATATCAGTATAATTGAGTATAGCAGTAAATAACAATATTAGTAAAACAAAACATTGTAGACAGTATAAAACTTCAAAGGCAGGTAATAATCAAAGCATAGTGGATATTCAAGTGGATCTTGTCATCTTAAGTGCAGTTGCCTATACTCTCAGACTTGATACTATCAATCATAACAGCTTTGAACAAAATCTATCAATACAAAACAGAGATCCAACAAATCAGATCTGATTACAATCATTCATGGTAAAACAGTGTAGGTTTTACAGAGCTTTAGATTAAGTTAATAGGAAATTAAGGATGATTACCATACTATATCCTGTTATTTTCAGGATTACTGTCTATGCCCTCAAATCTAGTACAGGTAGAATAACTGGAACAGAATATAATACATGTAAGCAGAGTAGTGTGAGTAATGTGTGTTTTAAATCCTGGTGCACTATTAACAATATAGTGTATCAAGGCCATCTATGTTAGAGTTTCTAGTTATCCTTCTCTGCCTCATTTCAGCTATGCTAATTTTCTGCCTTTGTTTAGTTTTCTCCTTTATTCTACTGCCTGCCCCACTTACTGAGGCCTCTTTGCCACTGTTCCTAAAATCCTAGTATTTTTTTCCTCTCTCTCTAGAATGTCTATCAGCATTTTCTGCAGGGTTGGATTGGTGGTTACAAACTCGCCTAGTTCCTCTTCGTCATGGAAGCATCCTGTTTCTCCATTAATTTCTAGTGACAGTTTTGCAGGGTACATCAATCTGGGCTGGAGGCCACTTTCCTTCAGGGCTTGGAATACTTCACTCCAAGCTCTTCTTGATCTGATGGTCTGTGTTGAGAAGTCAACCATGATTCTGATGGGCTTACCTTTATAGGTAATCTGTTTCTTTTTTCTGATGGCTTTTAATATTCTGTTTTTATATTGAATTTCCGGTATCTTGATTATATTTTTTTCACATTTTAAAAATTTTATTTAAAGAGAAAAAAGAAACAAAACAGAAAAAAGGGTAGCAACAATATAGAACTCCAAAGCAAAAAAAGAAAAACAAGGAAAAAAAAGCACTAAGAAATCACTAGTTGATAAATTACATATTGTCGTCTTGGATATAGTTACTCAAGTTACAAAATTAATGGATACATAGTACACATTCAAACAGTGAGACTGCAAACAGTTCTGCTCAAAGATCCAACAAAGATTCAGCAATATGGTCATCTATTTTACACTCTCAAACATACATGCAGTTATATCCCTTAGAGCACTTTTTTTTCCTCTTTTTTTACAATAGCAATTACACATTTGGGGTTTTGTTACTCTTATAGTTATTGCTACTTTTTACACTAGAGACACAATGTGATATTTACAAATCTGTTTCTTATTTTTTTCACTAATGAGGATAGTCCCAAATTGTCTCCATTTACCTATGAAGGCCTCAAGATCATCCTTTGTTATACCCGAGTAATATTCCATTGTATAAAAATACCACATCTTTTTCATCCACTCTGTGGTTGATGGGCATCTTGGTTTTTTCAAGTTATCTTGATTATTATATGTCTGAGTGTAGCTCTGTTTTGGTTGTACGTGGCTGGAGTTCTATATGCCTCACACAACCGAATGTCATTTTCTTTTCCCATGCTTGGGAAGTTTTCCTTAATTATTTCCATGAATAGCCTTTGTAATTCACCTATATGTATTCCTGCTTCTTTGTTCACATTTCTTATTCTTAAATTGTATATTCTCTTGTCATCTTCTAGCCTTTGTACTGTTACTGCCTGTTTCCGTATTATTTTTAAGAGATCTTTCCTTTCATGATCACACATTACAAACTTTTCTTCACGTTTTGATAGTCTATCCTTAGTTTCTTTTAAAGCATTTTGCCAGCTTTCAATGTAGTTTTTAATTTCCTGGTAGTCTCTTTGAATCTGCTTCATGTATTCTATATTTTCTTTATATTCTTTATCGAATGTTTCTCTCCTTTTTTTGTGTTCCTCCCTTCTTTCATCTGTATCATCCTGAGAGATGTTTCCCGAGAGCATTTCTTTTATTACTCTACTCATATCCTGCTTTATCTGATTTAATATTTCAGTTTTGAGCTCGTCTACAAGGTCCTGAAGATATTTCTTAATGTCCATTGAAGCCATGTCTGATGTTGTGTGTTTGCTGCCGTCAGTCTCCCCTGTTTTTCCTTCTGGGTCAGGGCTCTCAGGGTTCTCGGCTGGGGTCCTCCTCCTGCCTCTCTCTCCTGTCATTGCCCTGGCTTCCTCCATATGGGTTACAGTGCAGGTCCCAGCCCCCTTCCCTGTTGGCCAGGTTTCCTCTAAAGCATGAAGCAGGAAGCATGCTGGCAAGGGAACTCTGCCCTCTCCTGCCTGCTCTTATCAGTGAGGTGTAAGCAGCAGTTGTGTATGCCTGCCCCTCCCCACTGGGCCAGCCAAACTTCAGGGGTGTTCACCTGGTTAGTGCTTGCTAGGCTCAGGGAATCGATTTGGGATGTCTCTTTGGGTCCCGGCCAGGGGCACGGCCCAGTCCAAGCAAATCACATGAATCTGCTCTGGGGTGGGAGCAACCAACCAAAGTCACTGTCACTCCCAGTTCAGGCTCCTCCTGCCTGATTCCAACATGTTGCTCACCTGGTTGCGCCCTTCCTGTGTGTGTGGGGGTCTCACTCCCAGCACTAGCCAGGGATCAATGAAGGTTCCTCCACTGGCTCTGCTTTACGTTGGGCTCACCGACCCCAGACTTCAGCACTGGTGTGCTTCCTGTGAGTGGTGGCAGGAACGAGTTTGGGTGGCTCTACCTGCTGGCACGGATTCAAGCTGGTGCAAACTTGGTGGGTCTCCACAAAAACACTTGTCCCATAATTTTTAGCTGTTTCAGTTGCAGTCCCAAAGTATTTGATGAGCTTTTTAAAGTTTTAATTTCTTCCTGTGTCAAGAGGATTCATCTCCCTCTGTCTGGTTCTCTCCAGGGTGTTTTATTCTGGCATATAAATTGTTTCTCCTGGGAGGCTTTGTATTCTGTTGCTCACTGTTCGGCCATCTTGTCTTCTCCTCACTAGCCTTTCTTTTGTGCTCTAGCTACTTGTGGTAGGAGGAGGTTCATGCCAAGTCAATGAGACCACCTATAAAAATGTTAAAATGGGGGCAAAGCTTCTATGATATTTATATTATGCATGTGTTATTACACTCAGAGATGCTTAGGTATTAAACTATCAAGACTATGTCACAGGAGAGAACCAGAACAAGATCCGAAGATCCGTCCCTGCCTGCTGAGCACCACCACCAGAAGGCCCTTTCCTCCACATGCCCAGTGCAGGCTGAGAGATACAGACAGATCCACCTCTGCCTGCTGTGCACTGCCACCAAAAGGCCACATCCTTCAGGAGGCCAGCATGGGCAGAGAACCAGCAAATCCAACTTCACCTTCAGGGAACTGCCACTATAAGGCTCCTTCCTGCATCCAGCCAGCAGAAGCAGAGACACACAGCCAGGTAAGCCCTGTGCATCCATAGGCCCTCATTGGAGGCCCTTGGATCCCTCAGGCAGCTATCACCCACTAGCAGAATCAGACAAATACACCCCTGTGTGTTTGCCACCATCATGGACGTCCCAGTGTAGACACACAGGCTGAGAGGAGCAGCCCCACATCCCTCCACTCTTGATCATCAGCAAAGCCCCAGTGTAGCTGCACATGCCTAGGGAAGCCTGCTCTACACTTTGCTACCTCCCTGAAAATCTAGGGTCAGAGGAACCCAGGTGCCTGTCCCATCCCCCTACACTGCCTAGGAGCAGCCAACATGGGAAGTGCCTGGGGCCCCATAACCAGTTTGTTGGGAGGAACTCAGGAGAATGTCAAGACGAAGGAGTAAAAGGCAAACTCAGACTTCCAGCCCACACAGAATAGGTCTGGGAGATAGTCATGGAACAAAATGGAAGTCACACACTTGAACTCTCTGAGAGGATAGCAACTGAAGCAAGGAAACAACTTCATGAGAAGTTCATGAGATTGTAAAAGAAGTCAAATCAGAAATAATGTCTCAGGTAAAAGAAGAAATAAAAACATAATGAAAGAATTGTTCAGCAGGTCTAAAGATGACACAGACAATAAAGATGAGCATAGGAAAATGAAGGAAACCTTGAATGAATGTATAAAGGAATTTCAATGCATGAAACAGATTCAAACAGAGATGTAAGAAATTAAAAATTCAATCAAAAGCTGGTAAAACCTCTTGAAAGAGAACAAAGATAGACTTTCAAACCTTGAAGATAAGACTGCAGCTAGTGATCGTGAAAGGAAAGATGTCTTAAAAATAACATGGAATCAGGAAATAACAACTCTGCAAGATGATGCAAAGAAGCATAATTTAAGAGTGATAGGTGTCTGTGAAGAAGCAGGGGTCCACACAAATGAAACTAAAAGGATATTCACAGAAGTAATAGAAGAAAACTTCCCAAACATGGGAAATTGATCTGGCATGCAGCTAAGTGAGGCAAATAGGACACCAACTAGACATAACCAAAGTAAATCTACACCCAAACATATAATAATCAAGATCCCAGAAATTCAGCACAAGAACAGCATATTAAAAGCTGTTAGAGAAAAAATACAGATCACCTATAAAAGAAAACAAATCAGAATCACAGCAGACTTATCAACACAAACCATCAAGTCAATAAGAGTTTGGAGGGAAGTGCTTCGATCTCAGAAAGAAAATAACTTCCAACCCAGATTGATCTACCCAGCAAAACTATCTTTGAAAATTGGTGGAAAAATAAGATGTTTCCATGATAAAGAACAACTGAAGGAATTCATGAATACCAAACAAACCCTACAGAGAGTGCTAAAGAATATTCTAGAGAGAGATAAACATGACCATGGTTCCAGGAACAGCAGCAGATGAGGATCGTCAAACAAGACAGGCAATTGAATGAAGGGGAAAAAGTGGAGGGTAAACAACAGTAGAATAGCAGGGCAGAGACAAACCAATGTATGCTGGTTGTAACCATTAATGTAGATGGCCTCAAGTCAGCAATAAAAAAGAAACACAGGGAGAGTATATCAAGAAAAAAGATCCATTGATATACTGCATACAAGAAAGACATTTAATTGGAAAGGAAATTCATAGACTGAAAATCAAAGGAGAGAAAACAATTTTTCCATGGGGCAGGAGACAAAAAAAAACAAGAGTAATTTTCCCATCAACTGAAGAATGGATAAGAAAGATACAGAATTTTCATGCAGTGGAAAGCTACCCAGCTATAAAGTAGAATAATCTCAATGCTGCTGTAGGTAAATGGATGCAACTTGAGATCATGTTCATGGGCAAAACAGTTTCAACTCATACATGTGAACCCTAGCATAAGAAACAGAAGGAATTAATGGGATCCAAAAGCAAAATAGTTAATGTAAGAGCAAAGAGAGGAAACATCTTGGAGGGAAAGGTGGAAACTAATGTCAATTTTTTATTGTCTTGAACTCTTCCATTGTTTATAATTTTTTTTTAGTTTTGGCTTTGTTCTGTCTTCTTTTGTTAGATTTTATGCTGTCAGAGGGTAAAGGTAGCTGTTTTGAATATAATGTAATATGTTATGGAAATCATGGTCTCCTATTATATTGCTTTGAAGTGTTATAATGCTTTCATTCATTGGTTTGATTGATTTTATTCTGTTTTGTTTTATTTCATTATGTGTGATGGTATGAAAAGCTATTGAAGAAAACAAGACATTATGGTAGCCATTACTTAATTACTATCATCTTGTTTTGAAGCCCTACCATGCTTTTTTTCTTCTGTTTTGATTGGTTCTATCCTATTGTGTTTTATTTTATTATGTGTGATGGTATAGACAAGTTTTTTGAGGAAAATGATATATTATAGTAGCCATTGTTCATTTCCTGTTATTTAGTTTTGAAGTTCTGTAATGTTTTCATTCTTTTGAATGGTCTTATACTATTTCATTATGTTTGATATTATTGTGTTTAAAGGTATGCTCAAACTATTTTGAAGAAGAAACATTATGGTAGCTACTGTTGATGTCTAGTTGTCTTGTGAAGTGTTGCTTGCATTGTTTTGATTTTTTTGTTCTATTCTCTTTTGTTTTATTCTCTTTAAATTGAAAAAAAGACAATGTCACAAATTTCTTCAATGATATCTCATTAAATTTGAACAAGTTGGATAAAAGCTTCTTATGTACTAGATAGAGATGATTGACTAAAAAGGCTATTTTATGTCAAAATGGAAATTTAGGTGTCTTACAAAAATATTATGATTGTCATGCTACAATATTATGTATGGCATTTGATTTCAAATTTTCTGTGTAAAACTACATAACTGTTATATAGGGATTCAGCTACTAGAACATCCATGATTGTTAGGCAAGAACAGTTCTACATTGTATTTTAAGGTGCTTGATATTCAGATAAAATTATAATATTAAGCTCACTGTTCCCATTACATCTTAATGTCATTAACCTTCTCATCTGGGTGTTCAACAACTGAAATTTGGAGATAAAAAACCAGAAAGACAGATGGGCTAGGACAGTCAATATTTTGGCCCTAGCCCTCTGAGGTCAGTGAGGACCTAGGGCATAAGAGACCTCTTCTGTGACATCCTACAACTCTTAAGAGTCCCCAATCTACTGACCAAGGAGATTATTAGACAATGGTGAAAGGAGATCAACCGTGTATAGTGTGCCTAAGGTTAGTCACTAGAAGAAAAAAATCTTCCAAGTGTTCACAAAAAGCAACTTTGTCAAGTAATGGTTGTGACTCATTCAGACAGCTGACACTGACAGAAGTACAAAGAGGTGCTGTACATGGTTCCAACGTAAATCCTGAGGATACTTTACTGACCTTGACAGATAACAAGAAATTAATTGTAATTAATACAAGTCTTATTTAACTTGGTCTTGAACATCCAGCAGAAAAGTATAACCAGAAGATGTATAAAACAATGCCACAAATATGTTAGCTGTGAAAAGAAAACCTCAAACCAGTAACACCTTCTGACAATTGCAAGCTACACTGGTAACTGACCTCTGTTATGGGATATATAGGGTTAAATTGCCGAATACAGGGACCTAGAATCTTTGGGCTGGGAATCTTTAGCCTAAACAAGTAAGTTTACTCAGCATAAAAACAGTTTGAGAATGAGGATTTCCTTCAGAGTCCTTCAAAGATGGCTACTCTAACCCATTGCTTGCAACTACAAAACCCAAAGGCAGAGAGATGTGGAGGGGGTCACTGAAGCTGGAGATCAATTATACATGCAGGGATAAAGCAAGACCAGGCCAGGGAATATGGAGAGTTTGAGGCAATCCAAGCAAACAAGGGATATCAGATGACATCAACTTGCTGAGTGGATAAATAAATGCCCTACAGTCATTGGGCAGTTCTTTTCTCCCATTAAGAGATAGGGTGCCACAAGACTTCAGCTTTCTGTTTTCTGACTCTTGTCTTCATTTCTTCATCCTCCACCATTCCCACCCCTGGAAGTTTGAGAGCTGCCTTAGGTATGACAATATTCTTGGTCATTTTTTCTTTTTAATCATGAGACAGGATGTTGCTAAGTTGCTCAGGCTGCACTGGATCTTGGAATTAATTTTCTGGGCTTCCTAGAGTGCTAAAATTACAGATGTATGCCAATATACCATGCTTCTGTGCAATGTTTTATTCATATTAAAAATAACTTGAGCAAAAGGGATCATCCAAATAGAATCCAATGGGGTTCAAATCGCCAATAAATACATGAAAAAATGTTCAACATCTCTGGCCACTAGAGAAATACATATTAACACATTCATGATGGGCCATAATACATATGTCTCACTGCTGGGTGGCTTGAACCATGGTGGTACAAGCATAACTATTCCACTTTATTAGTAAAGAGACTGAAAGAGTGATTAGATCCATTTATACTACCAGTGGTACAAGCTGCACAGTAAGAAAATCAGACATGTACCAGTAATTGAAGCTGCCAAGAAAGTGTTAACACAGTAAGAATGCATCTTACTCCATAAAGAAGGCTTATCACCAAGAATTCAAATAACAATTATTGCTGGCAAAAGTGTGGGAGAAAAGAAAGCCTTCTATATTGTTGTTGAAAGTGTAAACTAGAATAGTTATTATGGAAATCAGGATGGCTCAGAAAACTTAAACTAGAAATTCCATTCTATTATCCTTCTAGAAAGATGTTGGATATCATATTACAGTGATACATGTTACACATGTTCACAGCAGCAAAATTAATAATAGGTAAATCTTGGAAGTGGCCTATATGCCCATCAACACATGAATGAGTAAAAGAAAGGTGGTATTGATATACAATGAAATTACTGTGTCATAAAGGATAAACCTGAAGCATTCATAGGTAAATGGATGAATTTAAGAACATAATATTGAGATCTGTGCCATGTTTGAACTTAGGGTGCTCAGAAACCAAGGAGCCAGCTCACTGTCCTGGTAAGTGGCTGTGGCCTGGCAAGCCTCAGCCACCCCAGGGTGAGAACCATCAGCATCTCCTGAGATTCGTGTCATGTTGGAACTTAGGGGGATCAGAAACCAAGTAACCAGCTTGCTGCCCTGGTAAGCAGCTCTGAGCTTACCAGTGCATGGGCTAAGATTCAAACATCCATAACACCCCACCCCCCCATTAGCAAATGAGAGCCAGAGATCTGAGCATCTCTTGTGAGGTTGACTATATGCAATATAGCAAATAAGGGGGATTTCCTTCTAACATCTCTTTGTTTTTGTTTTTATTTTATTGATATTGGGGATCTAACTCACAACCTCACGCTTGCCAGGCAGGTGCTTAAGCCACTAAGCTAAATCCCTGGCCCCTACCATCTCTTTGAAGGCTAATATATTTTTTTCTTTAAAGAGAAAAAAACAGGAAAAAGGTAGAAATATTACAGAATTTCAAGAAAAGAAGATAAACAGTAAGAAATAATTCATTGATACATTACATATTGTTCTTTTAGAAACAGTTATGCAAGTTACAGGATTAAAGCACACAAAGTGGACACTAAAGCAGTGAGAATGCAAATATAGCTGATCAATAATTGCACAAGAACCTAGAAATATGGTCATCAATCCCACACATCTAAACATACATGCAGCTATATATTTTATAGTGCTTCCTATTTCCTCTTTTTTTACAATACCAATTATACATTTTAACATTTTATTTAAACAGAAAAAAAGGTAGCAAAAATACAGAATTCTAAAAGAAAGAAAAAGGAGAATGAGAAAAAGCCCCACTAAGAAATCAGTAATTTATAAATTATGTACTGTCATCCTGGATGTAGTTGTACAAGTTACAAAGTTAAGGGTACACAGTAAATATTCAAACAGTCACACTACAAACAGTTCTGCTCAAAGATCCAACAAAGATTCAGCAATATGGTCATCTATTTACACAATCAAACATACATGCAGTTATATCCTTTACAGCATTGGCTTTTCTTCTCTTTTTTACAATAGCAATTACACATTTTGGTTTTATTACTCTTGTAGTTCTTATTTACTTTTTACACTAGAGAAACAATATGATATTTATAAATATGATTCTTATTTATTTCACTAATGAGGATAGTCTCAAGTTGTCTCCATTTGCCTATGAAGGCCTCAAGATCATCCTTTTTTATAGCTGAGTAATATTCCATTGTAAAAAATGCCACATCTTTTTCATCCACTCTGCAGTTGATGGCCATCTTGGTTGTTTCCAGAATTTAGCTATCACAAATTGTGCAGCTATGAACATGGGTGCACATATATCACTGTGATATGAACTTTTCAGTTCTTTGGGGAAAATGCCCAAGAGGGGGATAGCTGGATTGAATGGAACTACCAATCCTAGTCTTCTGAGAATTCTCCATATGGATTTCCATAATGGTTGCACCAGTCTACATTCCCACCAACAGTGGAGCAGTGTTCCTTTTGCCCTGCAGCCTCGCCAACATTTGTTATCAGTTGATTTCTTGATGGCAGCTATTCTTTCCGGAGTAAGGTGGAATCTCAATGCTGTTTTAATTTGCATTTCTCAAATGACCAGTGATGGTGCACATTTCTTCATGTATTTATTTGCCATTTGCATATCTTTCTCTGAGAACTGTGTGTTCATCTCAGATGCCCATTTTTGTAGAGGGTCTTTGAATTTGGAGGGCTTGAGGTTTTTCAATTCTTTATATATTCTGGACCCAAGTCCTTTGTCTGAGGGGTTGCTGGCTAAAATTCTTTCCCACTGTCTGGGTTTTCTTTTCACTCTGTTGGTGATTTCCTTTGAAGTGCAGAAACTCTTCAATAATGTGAGATCCCATTTGTTGATTCTTTGAAGTGTTTCCCATGCAGTTTGTGTTTCGTTCATAAATTCTCTGTCTACCCCTATGTTTCCAAGACTTCTACCTACCTTGTCTTCCAGTAGATTTAGTGTTTCTGTTTTAATATTGAGGTCTTTGATCCATTTAGACTTTAGTTTTGTGCATGGTGATATGCATGGATTTAGTTTCAGTCTTTGGCATGTAGAGAACCAATTTTTCCAACATCATTTATTAAAGAGACTATCCTTCTTCCAGTGAACATATTTAGCCCCTTTGTCAAATATCAGATGGCTGAGTGTCTTTGTAGTTGTGCTTGCATCTTTCAATCTGTTCCACTGATCCTCAGGTCTATTTCTTTGCCAGTACCAAGCTGATTTTATCACTGTGGCTTTATAGTACTGTTTCAAGTCAGGAATTGAGATGCCTCCTGCCTTGCTTTTGTTGCCTAGAATTGCCTTTGCTATTCTAGGTTTCTTCAGTTTCCAAATGAATTTCAGGAGTGTGTTCTCTAGATCTGTGAGGTATGTCAATGGTATTTTGATTGGGATTGTGTTAAGTCTGTACAACAGTTTAGGGGTGTGGCAATTTTCACAATGTTCGTTCTTCCTAACCAAGAGCAAAAAATGTCCTTCCATTTTCTAATATCCTCTTCAATCTCCTTTTTCAATGTAGTATAATTTTCAGCATATAGGTCTTTTACATTTTCAGTTAGGTTGATTGCTAAGTATTTCATTTTTTAGGATGTTATTGTAAAGGGCGATATTTCCATAATTTCTCTCTCAGTGATTTTTTTGTTTGTGTACAGGAATGCTATTGATTTCTGAGCATTGACTTTGTATCCAGGTACACTGCTGAACTTGTTTATTACCTCTAGTCGTCATTTAATGGAGTCTTTTGGGTCTTCTATATACAGTATCATGTCATCTACAAATAGTGATAATTTAACTTCTTCCTTTCCTATCTTTACTCCTTTTATTTCTCTCTCTTGTCAGATTGCCCTGGGTAGTGTTTCCAGAATTATGTTGAAAAGGAGTGGTGATAGTGGACATCCTTGTCTTGTTCCTGATTTTAAAGTGAAAGCTTTCAGTTTTTGTCCATTTATTATAATGTTGGCTGTTGGTTTGTCATAGATGGCCTTTATAAGGTTGAGGTAGATGCCGTGTATTCTGAGTTTCTGAAGAATTTTTATCATGAACATGTGTTGGACTTTGTCGAAAGCTTTTTCTGCATCTATTGAGTTTTTGTTTTTGGCTGTGTTGATGTGGTGTATTACATTTATTGATTTGAGTATGTTAAACCATCACTGCATTCCTGGAATGAACCCCCTTTCGTCATGATCTATAATCTTCTTGATGATTTGCTGCATTCTATTTGCCTGTATTTTGTTGAGAATCTTTGCCTCAATGTTCATTAGTGAGACTGACCTATACTTCTCTTTTTTGGTTGGATCTTTCTCTGGTTTTGATAACAGAACAATACTTGCCTCCAGGAATGATTTAGGAAGGATTGCTTTTTTCTCTTCATTGAAGTTTTGAAGAAGTACTGGCATCAAATCTTCTCTAAATTTCTTGTAGAATTCAGCTGTGAATCCATCACGACCTGGGCTTTTCTTTGTTAGTAAGTTTTTAATTACATTTTCAATTTCAATAGTTGATATTGAGTTGTTGTAAATTGCTATAAATTGTTGGTTGAGGTTTGGTAGTTCATATGTTTCTAGAAATCTGTCCATTTCCTCTGTGTTTTCCACTCTATGTGGGTAGAGATTTTCAAAGGAGGTATTCATGATCTTTTCAATTTCCATGGGATCTGTAGTAATTTCTCCCTTTTCAGTTCTTATTCCATGAATTTGGATTTTTTCTTACTTTCTCTTGATAAGGTTATCTTAGGCTTTGTCAGTTTTGTTGATTCTCTCAAAAAACCAGCTTTTGGTTCATTAGATCTTTGTATTGTTTTTTTAGTTTCAAGTGCATTGATTTCTGCTCTAATCTTTATAATTTCCTCTCTTCTATGAGCTTTGGGTTTAGCTTGCTCTTCTTTTTCTAGACACTTGAGATGGAGCATTAGGTTGTTTATTTGTGCTCATTCTGAACATTTTTTGTTCTCTTTAAAATAAAAAATACAGGTGCACATATGTCACTGAGTCATGATGTTTTTCATTTCTCTGGGAAGATATATGCAAGTGGAATAGCTGGGTTGGATGGCATCTTTAATTCTAGTTTTTAAAGGACTCTGCACACTGATTTCCACAATAGTTGCACCAGTCCTTGAACAGCAAAGATGGATTCCATTTTCCCCACAGTTACTCCAGCATGTGTTATTGGTTGATTTTTCTGATGACAGCCATCTTTCTGGGATGAGACAAAATATCAGTGTTGTTTTAATTGTCATGTCTTGAATGACCAATAAAGTTGAACATTTTTCCTGTACTTCTTTGCTATTTGTTTTTCTTTACCTGAGAAATATGTATTCATCTCAGATGCCCCTTTTTGGATTGACTCTTTGAATTTGAGGGTTTGATTTTTTTCAATTCTTTATATATTCTAGATAGAAGTCATTTGAGGGATAACTGGCTATAAGTTTTTCCATTGTGTTGGTTGTCCTTTCACTTTCTTGGTGATTTGTTTTGTTGTGCAAAAGATTTTTTAATAATAAGAGATCCCATTTGTTTATTTTTTGTAATACATCCCTTGCAGTCTGGAATTTGTTCATGAAGTCTCTGCCAACACCTTTGTTTTTGAGATATCTGCATATTTTCTCTTCCAGTAAATTTAGTGTTTATGTTTTAATATTCAGATATTTGATCCATTTTGATTTTAGTTTAGTGCATGATGATATACATGGGTCTAGTTTTAGTCTTCAGCATGTGGAAAGCCAGTTTTTGAGCATTATTTATTCATTTATTTATTTAGACTTTTTTATTAAAAGAGAGGAAAAAAAGATAGAAATATTACAGAATTTTGAGAAAAGAAGATAAACAGTAAGAAATAACTAGTTGATAAATTATGTATTGTTCTTTAGAAATAGTTTTTCAACTTACAAAATTAAAGCACACAAAGTGGACACTGAAGCAGTGAGTGTGCAAACAGATCTGTTGAACAATCCAACCAGAACCTAGAAATATGGTTATCAATCCCACACACCTAAACATACATGTAGGTATATCTTTTATAGTGCTTCCTATTTCCTCTTTTTTACAATAGCAATTATACATTTTTAAAATTTTATTTAAAGAGAAGAAATAAAACAGAAAAAATGGTAGCAACAATTCAGAATTCTAAAAGAAAGAAAAAAGAGGAAAATGAGGAAAAGCCACATTAAGAAATCAGTAACTTATAAATTACATACTGTCATCCTGGATGTAGTTGTTCAAGTTACAAAGTTAAAGGGTACATAGTAAACATTCAAACAGTCAGACTACAAACAGTTCTGCTCAAAGATCCCACAAAGATTCAGCAATATGGTCTTCTATTTTACACAGTCAAACATACATACAGTTATATCCCTTAGAGCACTTTCTTTTCCTCTGTTTTTTACAATAGCAATTACACATTTTTGTTTTATTACACTTGTAGTTCTTATTTAATTTTTACACTAGAGACACAATCTGATATTTATAAATATCATTCTTATTTATTTCACTAATGAGGATAGACTCAAGTTGTCTCCATTTGCCTATGAAGGCCTCAAGATCATCCTTTTTATACATTAGTAATATTCCATTATAAAAATGCCACATCTTTTTCATCCACTGTGCAGTAGCTAGGCATCTTGGTGGTTTCCAGGATTTAGCTAGCCCAAATTGTGTAGCTATGAACATGGGTACACATATATCACTGCGATATGAACTTTTCAGTTGTTTAGGCAAAATACCCAGAAAGGGAATAGCTGGGTTGAATGGGGCTTCCAATCCTAGTTTTCTGAGAATTCTCCATATGGATCTCCATAATGGTTGCACCAGTCTACATTCCCACCAACAGTGGAGCAGTGTTCCTTTTTCCCTGCAGCCTCGCCAACATTTGTTATCAGTTGATTTCTTGATGACAGCTATTCTTTCCGGAGTAAGGTGGAATCTCAATGCTGTTTAAATTTGCATTTCTCGAATGACCAGTGATGGTGAACATTTCTTCATGTATTTATTTGCCATTTGTATGTCTTTCTCTGAGAACTGTGTGTTCATCTCAAATGCCCATTTTTGTAGAGGGTCTTTGAATTTGAAGGGCTTGATGTTTTTCAATTCTTTATATGGTCTGGCCACAAGTCCTTTGTCTGAGGGGTTGCTGGCTAAAATTCTTTCCCACTGTCTGGATTTTCTTTTCTCTCTGTTGGTGAATTCCTTTGAAAAACAGAAACTTTTCAATTATATGCGATCCTAGCTGTTGATTTTTTGAAGGGTTTCCCATGTAGTTTGCATTTTGTTCATGAGTTCTCTGCCTACCCCTATGTCTCCAAGATTTCTAACTATCTTGTCTTCCAGTAGATTTAGTGGTTCTGTTTTAATATTTAGGTCTTTTCCATTTAGACTTTAGTTTTGTGTATGGTGATAGGCTTGGATCTAGTTTCAGTCTTCAGCATGTAGAGAGCCAATTTTTCCAACACCCTTTATTAAAGAGACTATCCTTCTTCCAGTGGATATATTTAGCCCCTTTATCAAATATCAGGTGGTTGTGTGTCTTTGTAGTTTTGCTTACATCTTCTAATCTGTTCCATTGATCCTCAGGTCTATTTCTTTGCCAGTACCATGCTGATTGTATCACTGTGGCTTTATAGTACTGTTTCAAGTCAGGAATTGAGATGCCTCCTGCCTTGCTTTGTTGCCTAGAATTGCCTTTGCTATTCTAGGTTTCTTTGGTTTCCCAATGAATTTTAGTATTGTTTTCTCTAGATCTGTGAAGTATGTCAATGATATTTTGATTGGGATTGTGTTAAATCTGTATGGCAGTTTTGGGAGTATGGCCATTTTGACAATGTTTGTTCTGCCTAACCAAGAGCAAGGAATATCCTTCCATTTTCTAATATCCTCTTCAATCTCCTTTTTCAGTGTAGTATAATTTTCAGCATATAGGTCTTTTACATTTTTCGTTAGGTTGATTGCTAAGTATTTCATTTTTTAGGATGTTATTGTAAAGGGCGATATTTCCATAATTTCCCTCTCAGTGATTTTTTTTTGTTTGTGTACAGGAATGCTATTGATTTTTGAGCGTTGACTTTAGATCTAGCTACACTGTTGAACTTGTTTATTACCTGTAGTAGTCTTTTAATAGAGTTTTCTGGGTCTTCTCTATAGAATATCATGTCATCTGCAAATAGTGATAAATTAAATTCTTGCTTTCCTATCTTGATTCCTCTTATTTCTCTATCTTGTCTGATTGCCCTGGCTAGTGTTTTATCCTTTCCAGAACTATACTGGAAAGGAGTGGTGGTAGTGGATATCCTTGTCTTGTTCCTGATTATAAAGTGTAAGTTTTCTGTTTTTGTCCATTTAGTATAATGTTGGCTGTTGGTTTGTCATAGATGGCCTTTATAAGGTTGAGGTAGACACTGTCTATTCCGAATTTCTGAAGGGTTTTTTTTATCATGAACATGCGTCTGACTTTACCGAAAGTTTTTTCTGCATCTTTTGTCATGGCTGTGTGGTTTTTGTTTTTGGTTCTGTTGATGTGGCATATTACATTTATTGATTTGTGTATGTTAAATCATCCCTGCATTCCTGGAATTAAACCCCCTTGGTCATGATGTATAG
This sequence comes from Hydrochoerus hydrochaeris, assembly GCA_004027455.1. Taxonomy (NCBI): domain Eukaryota; kingdom Metazoa; phylum Chordata; class Mammalia; order Rodentia; family Hydrochaeridae; genus Hydrochoerus; species Hydrochoerus hydrochaeris. The sequence goes on from PVLA01010038.1 coordinate 64,283, forward strand.
TCTTCTTGATGATTTGCTGCATTCTATTTGCCAGTATTTTGTTGAGAATCTTTGCATCAATGTTCATTAGTGAGATTGGCCTATAGTTTTCCTTTTTGGTTGGATCTTTTTCTGGTTTTGGTTTCAGAGTATTACTTTCCTCCAGGAATGATTTAGGGAGGATTGCTTTTTTCTCAACTTTATTGAAGAGTTTAAGGAGTACTGGCATCAAATCTTGTCTAAATTTTTTGTAGAATTCAGCTGTGAATCCATCTGGACTTGGGCTTTTCTTTGGGGATAAGTTTTTAATTACGTTTTCAATTTCAATATCTGATATTGGGTCGTTCAAAACTGCTATGTCTTCTTGGTTGAGCTTTGGTAGTTCATATGTTTCTAGAAATCTGTCCATTTCCTCTGTGTTTTCCACTCTATGTGAGTAGAGATTTTCAAAGTAGTTATTCATGATCTTTTTAATTTCCATGGGATCTGCAGTAATCTCTCCCTTTTCAGTTCTTATCGCATTAATTGTTGTTTTTCCTTTCTTTCTCTTGATACGGTTAGCTAGAGGTTTGTCAATTTTGTTTATTCTCTCAAAAAACCAGCTTTTGACTCATTATTTCTTTGTATTGTTTATTTAGTTTCAATTGTATTGATTTCTACTCTAATCTTTACCATTTTCTCTCTTGTATGAGCTTTGGGTTTAGCTTGCTCTTTTTTTCCTAGAAGCTTGAGATTGAGAATTATGTTGTTTATTTGTGCTCATTCTGAACCTTTTTTGCTATGTTTCCCTCTTAGGACCACTTTCATTGCATCCCTCAGATTACACTATGTTGTTTCTATATTTTGATTGAATTGTAGGTATTGTTTTATTTCTTCTTTAATTTCATCTGTAGCCCACTGGTTGTTCAAAAGGCTGTTATTTATTTTTCATGCATTTATGCTGGTTTTACAATTTCTTTTGCCATTCATTTCAATTTCAGTGCACTATGGTCCGATACTATGCATGGTATGATTTGAATACCTTTGCATTTACTTAAGAATGTTTTATGGGATAATATATGGTCTATTTTGGAGAATGTCCCATGTGCAGCTGAGAAGAATGTGTATTCTGATATGGTTGGGTGGAATCGTCTACTAAGTCCAATTTCTCACAGGTATGATTCAGTTTTGATATTTCTTTGCTGAAATTTTCTCCAGTTGATCTATCTCTTTGTGACAATGGGCTGGTAAGATCTGCTCTTATAATTGTGTTCTTGTGTATTTGGTTTTCCATGTCTTTTGGTATCTGTCTTATATAGTTGGGTGCTCCTGTATTTGGTGCATATATATTTATAATTGTTAGTTCTTCCTCTTAAATTTTTCCACTAACAAGTAAGTAGTGACCTTCTCTGTATCTTTTAATCATTATAGGTTTAAAGTTCACGTTGTCTACAAATAGAATAGCTATCCCTGCTTTTTTCTGGGTCCTGTTGCATGGAATACTGTTTTCCATCCTTTGACTTTTAATCTGTGAGCTTCCTTTTGGGTCAGATATGTTTCTTTTATACAGCATATTGTGGGATCCTATTTCGTGATCCATCCTGTCAATCTTTCTTTTTATAGGTGAATTGAGGCCATTTACATTTATGAATATCACTGATATGTACGGGCTCAACTTTGCCATGTTATGTTCCAGTTTTTCTTTCTGCTTTTCCCCTTATTTCATTGCATATCCTACCTGGTGCTTTATTTCTGTTGTTGTTTTGAGGATTTTGTTCACTTTTTATCTCTGTCTGGTATGTCTTTCAGTATTCTTGTTAGAGTTGATTTGGTGGATGTGAATTTCTTCAGTTGTCCTTTATCGTGGTAGTATCTTGTTTCTCCATTAAATTTGAATGAATGTTTTGCTGGGTACATCAGTCTGGGTTGAAGGTTCTTTTCTTTCAGGGCTTGAAATACCTCACTCCAAGCTCTTCTTGACTTTAGGTTTGTGCTGAAAAGTCTGCCGTGATTCTAATGGGTTTTCCTTGATAGGCGAGGTGTATCTTTTCTCTGACAGCTTTTAATATTCTGTTTTTATGCTGTATGACTGAGGTCTTAATTATTATGTGTCTGGGTGTGGATTTTTGTTGATTGTGACTGTTTGGTATTCTTTATGCCTCACTTATCTGCATATCAAATACTTTCCACATGTTTGGGAAATTTTCTTCTATTTTTGTAAATACTGTATGTATGTCATTTGCCTGGACTCCTGTATCTTTGCTAATGCCCATTATTCTTATATTTTTGTTCATTGCATCATCATACAGGTTCTGGATTGTCATTCCATGCTGCTTTGTTATTTTTGAAAGTTTTATCCTTTCCTGATCACTAATTATGATCCTGTCCTCAAGGTCTGAAATCCTATTCTCAGGTTCCTTTAGGAAGTTTTGCACGCCTTCAATAGAATTTTTTGTTTCTTGGATGTGTCTTTGAGTTTGTTTCATGAACTCTGCTTGTTTTCTATATTGGTCATTCAACGTTTCAGTCAGTTTCCCATGCTCATGTACTTTTTTCTCTAGTTCTTCTTTAGATGAATTCAACAACTGCTTTACTAAAGTTGTTATTTCTATCTTTACATGGGAGAGTACTTCTTATTTGATTTCCTCTATAGCCTGATGCAGTTGTTTTTTTATTTCACTCACTATCTTTTCAGAGATTCCCAGTGTTTTACTTTTGGGTCCCTCTATTTCAGTGTCTCCTATACTTGCTTCTGGTTAAGCATATATTTCAGACTGCATTTTGCTTTTTTGTTTTGTCATTTTCACTCTGCCTGATGTTTTCTATATGTAGGAGTGGATCACACCCACTCTTTTCAGACTCATCAAACTCTTACAGTTAGTTGGAGGGGGTTTTGCTACTGGTCCTATTTATCCACTGTATACCTCTATTTTAGGGGTATACTCATCACACTGATACAATTAATCCGCTGTAGTCCAAGGTTCACAGCCTGGAGCAAACTTCCAGTTTTTCACACTAACTGGAGCCTGCTGAGGTCTTCTGATGTTCCCGTTGGGATGGTGGGCCCAGCAGATGCAGTCCAGTGCAGTTTTCAGTCTGGTGCGTGCTTCTGAGATGTTCCAGGTGTCAGGGTGCATCCACAGGGGAGGTTCCACGCAGCTTAAGCCTGAGGCAGGCTTCCTTGATATTTCTGGTGGCAGGGCTGGCCCTTGGGGGAGTTTCCAGGCAGTTTATGCCTGATGCAGTATTCTGCTATGTTCCTGGTGGCAGGGTGGGCCCACAGGGAGGTTTCAGGCAGCCTGTGCCTGACTCAGTCTTCCTCGATGTTCCTGGTTGCAGGGCAGGCCCTCAGGGTCGGTTCAAGGCAGCTTATACCTGATGTAGGCTTCAGCTACATTCCTGGTGGCTGGGCGGGCTCACGGGGGAGTTTCCAGGCAGCTTAAACCTGATGCAGGCTTCCCCTAAGTTCCTGGTGGCAGGGAGTGCCCATGGGGCAGGTTCCAGGCATCCTACACCTGAGGGGGGTTTCCTCGATGTTCCCTGTGGCAGGGCGGGCCCACACAGGAGGTTCCAGTCAGCCTAAGCCTGATGCCACCTTCCTCAATGTTCCCAGTGGCAGGGCGGGCCCTTAGGTGAGGTTCAGGCAGTTTACACCTGATGCAGGCTTCTGCTATGTTCCCAGTGGCAGGGCGGGCCCACCTTGAGCATCATTTATTAGGAGACTATCTTTCTTCCAGTGAACATGTTTTGATCCTTT
>PVLA01010039.1:0-68000 GCA_004027455.1 Hydrochoerus hydrochaeris
GTTTAAAAAGTCACACAGTAATCATCTCTTCTACATACCATATTTATCTATTGTTCAATCTTTAAATCATCAGTTATAGATACTATAGAGCATGATTAGCAATGGAAACAGCAAGATTAAATAAAAGATAATGGTTTGCTACATGGTCTTGTTAAGGATTAGCATATTTTTTTCCAATAGAGATAACGTGTTTCCCTCTTAAAGTGTTTGAATCTCACATTTTTATTTGCTGTCACCTGTGCCAGGTAAGCCACTGTCCAGAAGTCTCTCCCTATTTCTGTCTGCTGACGTTCCCCAATCCCCTGAACCAAGCCACCAGAGATGCTGTTCCTGTACAATTATTCAATAGGATTTCTGGTTTAAAAAATTAATGGCTTTTCCAGGATAAATGGAAGAGGTAATTCTGTTCCAATTAAAGCAGTTGTGATTCATTTTTATTCATAAAATACCATACATTCAATAGCTCTCTCTCACTCTCTCATTTTTTTCTCTCTCTCAATCTTTATCTCTCTGTCTTCCTGTCTCTTGATGTCTGTCTCTCTCTGCCTCTCTCTCATGTATGAGAGGATACATGAATTTCCTTATTGTCATGAATTTTACAAAGCACAAATCACAAATAAGTCGTTTCACTTGAAGTACATTGTGTATCTACATTTGAAACTCTTCAGATGTAAACAAATATGTACATGCCACAAATTTCAGTGTTCCTTGCTTTTTTTTTTAATTGATCACAGTCAGAGGGAGATGCAGGACAGTCTCATGTGGTTTTGGAACTCTTGTGTCCAAGAATGACAAAAAGATTAAGGCCTTTTGTGTCAGATATTGATCTTGTGTTTTTTGAGGGCATAACTGTAAATGATATGCTAAATTTGAGGTATAAAATAAAAACTCCTGAGAACAAAAGAAGAATCCTTGTTGAAATTTGTTTGGAAGAGAGCATTTCACTATCTTTTAAATAAAGCTGCCTTTTGAGACAGTATTAGAATATATTTTTTTTGTACTCTTACTGACTGGAAAAGAAATGGTCAAGGAATGGCAAACTGATATTCATATTTCCAAGAAGAAATGACTCTCTGACTGGATAATATTGAGGTATAAGCAGCCACAAGCTTGCTAGAATATGACAAAATGTGTCTTGCCATAGTCATGTTCACTAGAGCCCATCTGAAACAATCTCTACAACCTGACCTCTCTGTTGTTGTACATCACTTACAGAATTTTGAGGAATAATCTCAACATGCTTGGAAATCTGAAAGAAAGTAGGTGTTCAGATGCATAGATACATCTGCACAAGTAATGGTGAGGTTTACCAGTCTTGAGGGAGATATGTTTCAGATGCTGTCACACAGTGCATTCTGATTTATGAAACTACTCTACCAATTCCCATGGAGTCCACAGTCCTAATCCTACCTGTCTCTAAAATTCATCATATGCATTTGCCTTGAATTATTCCTACATTCTCCTAAATCATCACACTTATGTACATATCCAGCCCCAGCTTCAATTCTCTCTGCCCTTTTTAACAGTCATGCTGGAGTCTGATCCTAAAGAATTTCTATTCTATTAGTGTATAAAAAGTAAAAGTCTTCTTTTGGAGACTTCCCTTAAACTTTGTACCATGAAGAAGCAGATAGAATCATTTTCATTAATATTGTGTTGTTTATTTAAATCTGAAATGCCATTATTTTCAGAGTCTGACTATCTAAGTCCCTATATGGGAGGCATGTTATGGCCCATATATATTTAATAAACAATGAAGGAAATCATTATGGTTATTTACAGAAGGCATAAAGTGTAGTGAGACATGGTGGCACATGGCTGCAAACCAAGCGCTGAAAAGGATTACAGCAAGACATTCACACTTTGGAGCATAATCCTTGCAACTTAGCAGCTTTGTAAGACCCAGTCTCAAATGAGGTCACTACATGTCGATAAAGGGAAAAATGAATCAAAAAATACAAGAATTTTAAGTACATATGAATTCAACATTGGTCTACTCAATCTCATAAAACTACTCAAAATTAATACATAAGTCATAAACAAATAACACTGGGGAACTTCAATATCTGCTCTCTATATAGGCAGGTTATCCACACAAAAATTCAACAACACTCTGATAAAAAAGACTTCAGTAAATTTCTACAAAATAATATAGCCAAAAACAGTGTGGGCATTTTCCACATCTCAGAATGTGCTTCAAATGAGATTTCTGTATCCTTCCAGATTATAATGGAATGGAAGTAAAAATCAATAGCAAAAAGCACATGGAATCAGAAAAATTCACTTTTGAGTGCCGAGTGACTCACTTAAGAAGAAAGGAAAAAGTTTAGACTTTCCTAGAATCCAGTAAAATGCAAACACGAAAGCACAAAGAGAAGAAATGAAAGGGCACAGAACCCTGTAACAAGCATCAGCTCATCAGCCACAACCTGGGCCTGGATGGGAGCCCCAAAGCCACTTTGGGTGGGGAAAAGAGGTGTGGAAGCATGAGCAAGGGGTTTAAAGGCTTGGGGTTGGGTGTTCCCTGCAGAGGAGCCAGAGGCCATCAGGCCCTACTCTTTGCTTTCTTCTGCTCCCTCCCAAGCCCGTGCTGTCCACAGCTGTCACCATTTCTCCACCACTGCCTCTGATTAACTCCTGGTGAAGGATCCCTAATGGTGCTAGTGCTACATCCACCTAAGAGGCTTCACTTTCTTCCAGCAACATGGCGGCTCAGAGCATGAAGGTCCAACTAGCCCACTGCTCAGGCAGTCATAGCCAATCCCATGACCTCATGAGAAGTGTCTTAGCAACAAATCAAACTTAGTGGCCATGCCCTGAAAATAACCCTCAAGTCACTCCTTCTGCACCTATCCCTGTACTGTCCTTTATTCATTAATTCACCTTACAGTCCAAATACAGGAATGCTTGGTTTACTTTGATTTCTTAGGACTCAATTGAGATATAATCTGAGTTGGAGGAAATGGTGGCATAATTAAGTTTGTATGCAGGGATCAAAAAATCTAAAATTAAAATGTATTTTATTAACAATTCAAATACTTAGGGTGGAATTCTAACATTTAAAGTAAACAATAACTGTTATAAATGACTTTGCAACCCAAGAGGGACAGAATATTTGCATCAAATTTGCTAATATAGTTTTAAATTTTACCTTACAGAGAATAAAACAAAAGAAAACAGAATAAAGCAAATCAGAACAGAACAATGCAAGCAACACAGCACTTCACAACAAGACAATTGGATATCAAGAGTAGCTACCATAAAATCTCTTTCTTTGAAATAATTGAGCATAGCTGCACACACAATAATATCAAACATAACAAAATAGAATAAAAACATTCAAGAGAATGAAATTATTGCAAGGCATTCTGAACCAAATAACCAAAGGTGGACAATGGATACTATATTATCTCATTTTCCATAAAAATTTGTTCATAGTATCATACATGTTAAAATCTAATAAAATACAACATGATAGAACCAATGGAAATGGTAGAACTTCAAAGCAAGATGATATTGAATCAGCTATGGCTGCCATAATGGCTTCTTTTCTTCATACTAGCTTTTCATACAATCACACATAATAAGGTCAAACCAAACAGAATAAAATCATTCCAACCAATGAATGAAAACAATAACAAGCTTCAAAGCAATATAATGGGGAACCATGATTTCCAAAAAAATCTTATGTACTGTTACCATTTCTTACACTAGGGAGACTATATGGTATTTATACACATGAGTTTGAATTTTTTCACTTATGAGGATGTTCTCAAGTTGCATCTATTTATTTATAAATATCTCAATGTGATCATTCTTTATAGCTGAGTAGTACTCAGCTATAAAATACCACAATTTTTTTATCCAATCCTTAGTTGACAGGCACTTAGGTTGTTTCCCAAATCTGGCTATTACAAATTATGATGCTATAAACATGGGTGCACATGTATCACAGTAGTATGATGATTTTGATTCTTCTGGGAATATGCCTAGGAGTGGAATAGCTGGGTCAAATGGAACTTCCAATCTCAGCTTTTTGAGAAATCTCCAAATTGACCTCCACAGTGGTTGCAACAGTCTACATTCCCACCAACAGAGCAGAAGAGTTCCTTTTTCCCAACAGCCTCTGCAGCATTTGTTGTTGGTAGTTTTCTTGATCCTGGCCATTCTTCCTGGAGTGAGATGGAATCTCAGTGTGGTTTTAATTTGTATTTCTCTAATGACCAGTGATGATGAACATTTTTTTCATTTATTTATTTGCCATTCATATTTCTTCATCTGAGAACTATGTGTTCATCTAGGATGCCCATTTTTGGATTGGCTCTTTGAATTTCAGGGGTCTGTTTTTTTTTAAATTCTTTATAAGTTCTAGACAGAAGTCCTTTGTCTGAGGGACAGTTTGCTATGACTTTTTCCCAGTTTGTGGGTTTTCTTTTCACGATGATGGAGGTTACTTTTGACATGAAGAAACTCTTTAATAAGACGTGATCCCAGTTATTGATTCTGGGAAGTATTTCCCATGCAGTTTGGTTCTTGTTCATGACTTTTCTACCTACCCGTATGTCTTCAAGTTTTTTACCAAACTTATCTTCCAATAGATTCAGTGTTTCTTTTTTAATATTTAGATTTTTGATCCATTTAGATTTTAGTTTAGTACATGGTAATAGGTATGGGTCTAGTTTTAGTTTTTGACATATGGGTAGCCACTTTTTCCAGCATCATTTATTAAAAAGACTATTGTTCTTCCAGTGAACATGCTTGGCCCCTTTATCAAAGATAAGGTGACTGAGTGTGTTCATAGATGTGGTTGTTTGTTCTTGTCTATTCTATTGATGTTCAGATTGGTTTTTATTCCAATAAAAGGTTGAATTCATTACAGTAGCTTTGAAGTATAACTCTAAGTCAGGGATTGTGACGCCTCCTACCTTGGCTTTACTGCTTGGAATTTCCTTCACTATTCTAGGTCTCTTCTGGTTCCAGAAGAATTTTAGGAGTGATTTATCTACATCAAGGAGGTATGTTATTGGTATTTTCTTTGGAGTTGCATTGAATCTGTATAACAGTTTTGGGAGAATGGTCATTTTCACAATATTTATTCTTCTTATCCATGAACAAGAGATGTCTTTCCATTTTCTGAGATCTTCTTCAATTTCTTCTTTCAGGGTATTATAATTTTCTCTGTATAGCTCTTTTAATTGTTTCATTAGATTAATTCCTAAGCATTTCATTTTTTGGATGCTAGTGTGAAGGATGTGGCTTCTCTTGTTTCTCTCTCAGTGATTCTGTCATTAGTGTATAAGAGTGCTACTGATTTTTGAATGTTAACTTTGTATCCAGATATATTGCTGAATTTATTATATCTAGGAGTCTTTCAATGGAGTTTTGTGGGTCTTCTATGTAGTGTATCATGTCATCTGCAAATAATGTTAGTTTAACTTCCTCTTTTCCTATCTTTACTCCTTTTATTTCTCTCTCTTGTCTAACTGCTCTGGCTAGTATTTCGAGTACTATGTTGAATATGAGTGATGATAAAGGGACATCCTTGTCTTATGCCTGATTTTAAGGTAAAAGATTTCAAATTTGGCCATTTGATATGGTGCTCGCTATCGGTTGGTTGTAGATTGCCTTTGTCATATTGAGGTAGAGACCATCTATTCCAATTCTCTGTAAGGTTCTTATCATGAATGGGTGTTGGATCTTATCAAAAGCTTTTTCTACATCTATAGAAATGATGTGATTGTTCCTTTTGGCTCTAATTAAATGCTGGATTACATTTACTGATTTACATATGTTTAACCATCCCTGCATGTCTGGGATGAATCCTACTTGGTCATAGTGCATAATCTTCTTGATAATTTGTTGCATCCTGTTTGCCAATATTTTATTGAGAATTTTTGCATCTGTGTTCATTAGGGAGATTGGCCTGTGGTTCTCTTTTTTAGTTGGGTCTTTCTCAGATTTTGGTACTAGAGTAATATTTGCTTCCAGGAATGACTTAGGGAGCATTGCTTCCCTTTCAAATTCATTGAACAGTTTGAGGAGTGTTGGCATTAAGTCTTATTTGTATTTCTTGTAGAATTCTGCAGTGAATTCATCTGGACCTTGGCTCTTCTGTGTTGGTAAGGACTTAATTACATTTTTCATTTCATTAATAGAAATTGGGTTATTTAGCAGTTTTACATCTTCTTGATTCAGCCTTGGTGGTTCTTATGTTTCTAGGAATCTGTCCATTTCTTCTATATTATCAAACCTATGAGAATAGAGGTTCTTGAAATAGCTATTGATGATCTTCTGTATTTACACAGAGTGAAATTTGCTAATCTTATTCACTATGTATCTGATGAATGGAAAGAAATTATGATCTTGTTTTATTCTTTGGCAGACCATTAAATAATTTGAATTGTCATCAGTGTCTAAAGTCAGATGCAAAAAAGTTTACAGAATCCTTTGGCTGAAATTTGCTGGCCCTTGAAAGACTTTTAAAACTCCAATTTTCACTCACAGAAATGTTGCATTTTTTACTGTGCTTCTAGATCGTCCATTTATTCTTGTTGAAATATGAGATGTGTCTGTGTCTGTGTGTTTCTGCAAAACTACTTATATATCCATCTGTCTCTTTCTCTGTTTTTCTCTTTACTTCCTTATCTATGTCTTACTTTTACACAGACATATGATATATACATACACACATATGACTGAAAGAGTCAAAATTAACATAAAAGAAAATAAAGCATACTTTGTTAGTATCCATATTTTCCTGCATTACATTGTATTAAAATGCACTTTCAGTGAGGTTATTTGAAACATTAACTCACAAATATAAGATACTGCAAATTTGTGCATCAGTTTGAAATTAAAATTTTCAATGTGTCTCTCAAAGTGGTGAAATAAGTTTTGACAATGTTCATATCACATCCTTTAAAAAACACACAAAAGTTGCACACATCAGCCAAAATATTTACTGGTCAAAATATGTAGAAGTCAGTGTCAAAATCTGAATGTGCTTCTTTAAAAAAATAATTTATATGTGGAGAAAGCACTTTTGAGAATCAGCTAGCGTCATTATATTTTATAACATATTTATTTCTTTTTGAAAACACATTTTTTAAACAACTGAGGTTTTCAAAACCAAGAAATTTTCACATGCCTAGCACTGCGAATTGATTCTGATAAACAACACTGAAGGGAATCCTTGATACATGAAAGAAGATAATATTCCATCAACTTCACATTACTCTTACATGTGGAACTCTTTAGAAGCATTGTCTTGTGTTCATGAAATTCCCAGTCAAAAACGTCTTGTCCAGAACTGTATTAGGGTGTGGGGAAATATTCTAGGAAGGCCAGAGGCTCTATTCAACCTACAGAAAACGCATTCCCATCGCTGCCTCTGATGTGCTGTTTGTTGTGGTGCTTGGAGTCCACGTTACTCAGTCAAGCTGCCCCACTCAGGCAACTGCTCAGCCAGTCACAGTCCCTGATTTAGGTTTAATGACTCAGCTCCTGGCAACAGGCCACACCAGGACTCCCAGCTCTGACTTCAGCTCTCTGTCCACTTTTTAAGTACCTTCCAGATCCTTTCACTCATACACAAGGGATTTCAGTTTAGTTTGGCTGCCTTAAAATTCAAGAACACACAAGGTGATTGTCAAGAAAAGGTGAAAAATTCTGCTTTTATGAAAAGATAAAGATAATTTTGACTCTTTCTCTATCAATAGTTACTTGAAATGTAAATAACCTAACTAACCTTCCCACCAGATGATATCAGCTAAGTCCACAGAAGTAAAACAACAGAAGACATATTTATGCTTCCTACAAAACTTTAGCTTAAAAGAAAGACATAAGCAGAGAGTGAAAACATGGAAAAATATTCATGAAAATGAAATCAGAAACAAAAATTTTTATGTATGCACTAGTACACTTTAACCTTAGACATTTGGTTGTTTCTGCCAGATGCATAGACAGAGCCAAGAGGTTCTGCAGAACCCTGCACACATGCTCCACCATACAGAGTCTCCCATGACTCAGCCTTCTTTATAAAGTCCAACTTTGATGATAAAACACAGGCATAAGAGCAAGCTACTGTTGCATGTCTACAAAAGAATTCCTGTTCACAAAAAGTCTTTATCAGGATATGTGAACTTTCTTAAAAACATTTTAAAGCTAAGGTCACTCATTTGGTACAGAACCTCAACCCTTCTTTCTGCCTCTGGAAGGTTCTTCCCCTGCTTGTCTCTTCCCTTCCCCCCAGTTTGCTCTTCCCTCCACTGTGTTTCAGGTAAATTTGCTTCATCAGTGTATTTGCAGTAAGCACCCTCTCTGTCTTACATTAGAAAGTCTGTTATCATTCGTTTAGGATCAGATTAAGAGAATAAGTACATTTAAATATCATAATATCTATTTCCATCTCTATCTAGATGTTGCTCATGAAGTCAATTTGTGTCACCTGTAGGACCCCAATACAAAAATCTCATCTTTCAGAAAATGTCTAATAGTTTTGTCTGCAACTGCCATGGACTCAGACATATTTCTTTTGCTGTAAAATAAACAAATGTGAATTTCGGACCAGTAAATTGATCAATCTCTATATACCAAGACTCATTCTACACAAATAAACTTCAGCAAAAGTTGCTCCAGAATTCTAAGTCTTGGGACCACTGCCCATAATGCTGGCTGATACATGACAACCTACAGAGGACTCCTCCATGGAATATTCCAATTGCATATATGCTGTTTGTCTTCCATCAAGAGTTTGAATAAGTACATCACAGCCATCAGACTCCCATGACCCAGTATTTGTTACAACATCTACTTTTTTTCCTTCATGACATTTTCAGAGCTGTTTTCCATGGGATGCTCTGTAGAAGGTGTGATTCAACTCTCCCCCATTGAGGAGAGTTCCACATTGCTGCAGCTTGAGAAATGCATAGTCATTTAGGTCCATGTTAGAGGTTTTCTCCTTAAATTTCTTCTTTTTAAATTTTAAATGATATTATTTCATCTTTTTTGTTTCTGTCCTGAGACCAAATCTTAGCTTGTCCTCTGCCCTAGACTACAATTCTACAGTTTGTTGCACCCACAGCCTCCAAAAGTTTCTCTGTATCTACTGAATGCTCTGTGTTTACATAACTTGTCTTTGCACATAATTGTGCACTTACATGCTTCTGAAAAAACATGATAATTTGATCCAGAGTCTGGCTGCAGTAGAGTTGCAGCTCATTAGAACAAGGGGGCTGACAGTGGGGAAGCAGGTGGCAAAGAGTTTAGAGGTGTTCATGAGCCACCAACTAGGAATATTAAAATTTGCAATGTAAGCCTGAAAGAATGACGAGAGGGTGTAAAAAGAAACAAAGGTGCATACAAGGATGAAGATGCTGTGAGTGGCCCTGGTCTCAGGGGAAGTTTTGTGGAACACATTTGTTTTACGAATATATTGCATCCGCTGCTTGTGCTGGTGCAAAAAGAAAATCATTGAGCCACTGGACCAGATCATGAGACCAGAACATGAAAGTTCAGGCAATATCACAAATGCTATATACACTATTTCTATAATTTTGTCTCTAAAAATACAAGAACAGTATCCAAAATCTAAATCTGTGATATTTATGCTGGTATATTTGTTGATGCTATAAAATGGGAAAATACAATTTACTAATATATAGAAAATCCAACTGAAAAAAATCAGTAAGCCAATGTTCTTGGGAAGTTTAGCTTTGAGCACCTTCCACATGGAGTTGGTGGGGCTGATCTTAATGGTCTGGAAGACACTCAGCAGGCAGGTGGTGCTAACTGACTCACACCTGGCCACTCTATAGACATAAAAAAGAAGTCTGCATGTACTAACCTGACAGAAATATTGTAGCCCAAAGGCTTGCATTGTCTGTGGCACTCCTTTAGACAGCATGATCAGTGTGTTTGCTATAGCCAAGTGCTCAGCTATTAGATCTGTGGGTCTTAACTTGTATGGAGTGAAGCAGAGAGAGAGATAGTGGAACAGAAGGACAATGTTAGCTAACATTCCAGTGACTGTCTGAATCAGAAAAGCCATTCCAATGAGCAAGCCCCTAGATGTCATCCTGCTGTGGGAATTTAGAGATCCTTATCCAATAGGAGACTAGGATGGTAAAATTTACAGTTGACTCTGTGATGGTTTGGGATCACTAGGGACAACAGAGGCAGGAAGAGGGGAAGAGTAGTGTGAAAGGAATCCACACCAAGGCTGAGCTAGTGTTCACCAGTATGAAGCAATGGTATAAACTGAAAATAATGCATAAGTGAGCAGCTTCTTGGTCACATGAGGATATCACTATCAGTGGATCAACAATTTTTACATACAAATATCAACTTACTTGCATATAACCTACTGCTATCCACCCCTACAATTCAAATGGCATCAGGATTAGGTATTACAGCTAACATAATATTAATATCACAGAACTTGGAGTTACAGTGTGTATTTTAGGACATACTAACTAGAAAATATCTGTACATGTTTAATTCCTCTACATGTTTAGTTTAGAAAATATTTTAGGGCCATGTTTGCTAGATCCATATATGTGAAACACATAAGTATGGAAAACTATAAAGCATTTACAGAAGAAATTTGAATTTATAAACAGAAAAATTTATTACCAATCAAAGTTCACACAAAAGAAGTTGATTTTAAATAGAATGTTATTCAAAATATCAAATTCTGTGGTCTAAGCATAGGAAAAGATAATTTAAACACAACAAATATTTGTTAAAAACAAGGTGTGACACAACAAAATAGTTCATTTGAAAACAAGAGTTTCACTTCATCAAAAGAGAAAAAGAACTCACTTCCAGTGTTTGTAAATGACTACAAATGATTAACAGATACAGAAACACAACAGAAAAATATGTGCAGACTGAATAAAAGAGGCAGTTAAGAAAGAGGCAACCCAATGTCCTGTGGTCATTTGCAGGGTAACTAGAAAAAGAAAATAATGCTATTGCTTTACAGTTTCTAGAATTTTGTAACAATTAGAAGCAAAATTGAAAATTGCAGAACATATTACCTTCACAAAATGATCTTGATATTCCAGGACTCTCATACGTTTTGGTAGGCTTTTTGATTATTGTAAAGACTCTAGAAGACTGTTATTGACTACTAAATTTGGAAAGATCAAATACAGCTAAAAATTTCTTACTCCTACATATAGGACTGCTACATATAGCGAAAATTTATTTATGTGTTTCAAAATCACAAATTCTTGATTTTGCATACCAGTTCTATTTGTAATAACCCTACTCTAAAGAGCACATACATGGACATTTTTAGCCAAATTCAAAGTCACTTCTCAGATATTCACAAAATTAATCATATAAATAAATTCTAATCCATGATAATGTGCAGCAAAACATATCATGTCACTAATACCATATGGAATGAAAAATCCAAATACTAAAAAACTTGATGTTGTATAATTGCATTGATATAAACCACAACAGGATGGAAGCAATTTGTCTTCCATGAGGTCAGGATAAGGTGTGCTGACCTGAGCTGGGAACCAGGGGCTGGAAAGATCACAGTGGAACTCATGGAAGTTGAACAGTTATCTGGCCCTTGAACTTGATCCTGCAAAGCAAGTAAGTGTCCAGATCATGAAATCTCATTGAGGCATTTTCTGGGAACATGTGTATTTGCCTTTAAAGTGAAAAAAATCATCATGAGAAACTACCACAAGACAGTTAAAAAATTATGCTTTATGTATATTTCCTAAAAGCATTTTAAAATACTGAATTACATCACATTATGTTTTGTTTCCATTGTGTGCTGAAATTTCTACATTAGGCAAAACAATATCCCGAGGATAGACCTTAATGTATAAAAGGATAATATATGCAACTACAAAAAATGAAGGGAAATTTTAAAACAGACAGCTTAAAAAAATAAAGACTGTGATGAAAAGCATGAAATAAATCGGCATATTTATACTTCAGTATAGTATACTTATGATAGAGTAATTCTTACAAAAAGAAAAGCCATGTGTTTCTTTAACAGGAAATATGGACCGCCTTCCATTGAAAACATTTTTGCAGTTAGAACTTAAATGTCATGTTAGAAAAGTAAATATATTACTTATACAATTATAATCAAATGAATAGTATGAAAATATGCATAAAAACAGCATTAAGAAAAGAGGAGTTTGTCAGGACTTTTACCAATTAATTTTTAAAAGTTTGTTTTGCAAATTTTCAATATTATTCCATCATGGGTTACAAACATGACCAGTAGTTTGCTTTGCTTATTTGTTTGTTGTTGTGAGAAGAAATCACAGAACCAGCCCTGTCAATGAGTTAAGTTACCTATCATTTTAATTACTTTTTGACAGGATGTTACTAAGTTCCCCAAGATGCCCTGTAAGGCCATATCCTATTGACTTAGGTTGCTGGTTAGCTGGGATTGCAAGCATGCACCAATGTGCCCGAATCATCATTGTGTGTGTCAGGTGTGACTCAGCATCTTGGAGTGTGTCACAGACTCTGTGGGTGAAGGAGAGGCTCACCTGGCTTGCATGTTTGCAGGCTGAGAGTCCAAGATCTGCAGACTCCACTGGTTTTTCTTCTTTTGATGGCAGCAAGGGTTAGTGCAGCATTCCTGGAATGCAGGGGCAAAGTCTCACTTAAAACAGCACCACAGATGTAGGGATGCTTATAGGCCAGCTCTCCTCCCTGCTGCTCTACAAAGACACAAGTCCCTCTTGTGTGTCCACCCCAAACCTCCCGACTAAGCCAGGAACTGACTTTGTCCCATAAGTCACTTGGAGAACAATAGCCACATGCAAGGCTCACCTCCAGGACTGCAAACACAGCATGTGGTCAATCCCAGGTTCATGGAGGCCAATCTTAGCTCCCACTGGGGAAACTGGTCTTCAGAGACAGAGAATTCTGCATAAAGCCTGCCAGGCTGAGACCCTATATGTTACACTTCAACTATGCTGCTCATCAGGGACAGTGACTGAAGGTTTCCCTGGTTAAGGACCCTTCAGTGGCCTGAATATTTAACTCTTAAATGACATGTGCAATGGAGTGTAATTGTTTAACCTTTTCAAGTCTCTGTGGCAGGAGCTACTACTGTTGATTTCATTTGAAAGATGAGGCAGCTTTAGCATAGAAAAGCTAAATATTTTGAAAAAAGTGTTCCAGTGATAGAGACAGAGTTGGGATTGAACTAGTTCTAGCTGGTCACAGAGCCAGTGTCCGAACCCTGGGTTTCTCCAGACACAGGTCTCTGTTTGCACTACTTTCTAGGGCCCCACATTATTTTTTAGAATCATGAAAATCTATATCAAAATTCTGTAACTTGGAAGGGGCCTAGGGCAAGGCCAAATATTAATAACTTTGAAGATGCAAATACAATGTGCATGCACAGAATGCACTTTAGTATAATACATATTTGCCCTTTTTTGTTTGATTTGTTTATAGAAATTTTGGAATAGCATTAGAAGGACTTAGGTTTAAAATTATTTGCATATATTTAAGAGAAAACTACAAAAATACTTATCAAATAGATTATAAAGTAATGCTATGCTTTTCTGAAAATCTAAGAATCCAAAACTTTGCATGACAAGTAAAACAGAAAACTATAGATTAAATTTTGGAATCATATCCTTGCCTACCTGTTATATAACACAGTACCATGTAATTATTTATTATTGTTATCTATTTTTGTTATCACTGAAGTATCATTGGTTAAAGATATTGAAACACCTGGTATGTGGAAGGCAATTGATACACAGTTGAAATTATAGATTTAGTATTGGGATTGAATGGAATATGTATAAAGCAGAGAACATATTACATGATCCACTGTTCCCTGTCACAAGCACTCCTTTCCTCTACTTCTACAGATGAAATACAGATGCTCTGCTTCTAGGAGCAGAGTACTCTGCAGCATTTTTGGGGGCTCCACTGTTTCTGAGAGACTCATTCACCTCTCCATCATGAGGTTTAGGCTCAGGGGAAGAGGCATTGCCTCCACTCCTGCCACCACTGTGCTAGTCAGACTTGGTTCCATTATGTGATTAGATGGCTCTAGATCCACTATACTCCTTGCTGTGAATGTAGCAATTTTAAAGACTCACTTCTAATAACAGTGCATATTTTCTCTGTGATTTTATAATAGAAAATATGTAGCAGAAAAGCATTAGATTGGTTTTTCCCCCTTGAAGCACTTTGAAAACTAATTTGATTATATCTTATTATGTCAGATTGATTATATCAATTCAATGAAACTCACAAGGTGTTAGTGATGCATTGGTGTAATTAGAGTAGGAGCCACAGAGATGGACATAAAGCATGACAACCTTTACCCTCTTTACAAGCTCAGCTCATTCATATCTAAGGCTTTACTCTGACTTCCTGAAATATTTAATTCCTGGATTTTTTCTAAGTCAAAGAATTCTTTTTGCTAACATGAAAATTCAATGCTGTTCCAATAGTCACCTTTCTTTCACACACCCTGCAACACAGAAAAAACAGAAAATTCTCACCTTACTCATTTCTTGTTTCGAGATGGGGGACTCAGTGTGCAGACTTGGGCAGCCAGCATGGATATTGGAGGGTAGGCAGTGAATCAAGCTTTTTAATTTGGTGACCTCACTCCCCACAGAATGTGATTATCATCTCAGCTTTAGAGAGGACAGCAGTGCAAGCCTAGAGTCCCCATAGGAGTTCTGAAACTTTCTCCCAGTTGCTAACTTGAATGTTCAGAAGTTAGTAGCAATCAGCACTAGTGGAAGTCTCCCTGTCCCTGCCTCTCCTCTATACTTCTGATTCTCTGGTGACAGAATTCTAGCCTCATCTTCTATGATGTTAACTTTTTTAGATCCCACATTTCATGGCAAAAGTCATCTGGTTCTTGTCTTTCTGTGCCTCCCTGATATCAATTAGCAAAATGATTTCCAGTTCATCCACAAGATTGTAAATGATAACTTTTACTCTTCTATGGTGAGATAGTAACATGTGGTACTTAAACTTTATATGAACCTTTTATTTTCTAGCAATACAACATGTGACAGACAGTTCTGTTAACATTTCTTCAGTATTGTGAATAGTGCTACACCAAAGATGGGCAAACAGAAACAATCTAATAACCTCCTTTTCTCATTTCAATGCCCACATTATTGATTTTAATCCACTGCAGTTGATTTTTGTTTTGTACTGTGAAGTAAGTGCTTAAAATCATACTTCTACCTTTAAAAATGGAACTCTTCCTGAGGCCCACATTAAAAACTGTCTTTTTCCTTTAGTAGAAAATTAGTAGTTTCTGGGTGCATAAAGTGGTCTCTTGAAACTCTGATCTGTTCCACTTTTCTAAGTGTCTGTTTTTGTTTCAGTACCATGCTGTTCTTGTTATTATACCTTGATAATATAATTTTGAACCCAGGTAGTATGATACTGCAGACCCAGCTGTTATTGACCACTACTTTTGGTATTGCAACCATGTGTGGTTGAGTTCATATGTTAAGATTATTATTCACATTTATTTGAAGCAATCTCAAATTATAAAAATATTATTAAATTGAATTTCTAAAATGCTTTAGGTAGATTGTCATCATAGTATCAGTACCTCCAATCAACATTAGATAACATTTTAGTTATTTGTATTCCAACCATTTTTTCCTTTAATGTTCACAGGTTTCCATGTGCAGACTATTCTTATATTAGGGTGATTTTTATATTTACGTTGCCATTGAAAGAAATAAAATGCCAATGAATTCATGACTTCTTTTCACTTAGTCCATTGCTAACACTCAGAAACACTAATGATTTATCTCTGCATATCTAGATGGAAAGAGGTGGAAATATAAAGGAACCTGGGAATTCTTCACAGTGTGTAAATTCTTAGGCCAACAAAAGGGGACCAAAAGAGTCTGTTTTTTCTGTACTTCTGCATGCTGTTGAAGGTGTCCAGGAAAGAAGTGAGAATTTTTGATAGAATGGAGTGTGGAAGGTCATATATCTGTCTCATGGCAGAAACATCCATGTGAAGGTGAAAGAATATTAGTATATGAAATTACTTATAGACACATAGAATGGAGCCATATTTTGGTTTGTTGTCTATTAAAGTTGAAAAAATACAATTGCATTCTTTGAAACAGCAGGCCCAAGATGCCAGATTGAATGGCCTTGATGAGCAACTGCTCAGATATACGAGCGTATTGAGGATAAATTGTTGGTGTAGATGAGCTGACCCTGGTTGATAGAGATCTTCACTGAGCACATTTCAAGGTACACATATAGTGAAACGATTATAGCTCATTAAATGAGGGAACAATTCTGATACTCAGTTGAAACTCTTGCAGATACAACCAGTTGTGGTAACACTAAACTACAATCCCAGATACTCAAGATGCTAATACTGGGGACCATAATTTAAGGCTTGTTTGAGTAACTTAACAAGGTCTTGTATAAAAACAACCAGTAGAGTTGTGAGTGTGGCAGAGTGGGAGACTACTTCTGGTTTCCTTGTCCAATAAAGTCTCCCAATACACAACCAAATTTATCATTTGATGCTTTTTCATAATAGGGCCAGGCATTTATCTCAGTGGCTCAAGTGCTTGCCTGGTAAGCATCAGGTCATTAGGTTGATCCCAGGTACCAAAAAAAAAATCTAAAAAATACATATTAAAGCATAAATTTAGGAGTAAAAAAGAAGAAAAAAAGATCTTTAAATCAATAGAAATTTACAAAAGAAGAAATGAACAATGTATATTTGTTGCCAACCTTCAACCTTTGCTCTACAGGTATGGTTTCTGTGCTATCAATGGAAAGAGAAATTTGTACAGTCATTGTGGAAAAGAATGTGACATTTTTTAAAAATTAAAGTAGAACTAACATAGAATATAACAGTTAAAATTATGTGGGTGTATGCTAATAAGATGATTTCTGTATTCAAGAGATTGTTTCATGCCCATGTCTGTTGTCTCATTATTCATTATACATATTAGGGAAATTTCAAGAGAAATTTCTACTCAACAACAGCTACATGCAGTATAAATGTGGGAAATGGATATGTATATGAGATGTGAATATTGCATGGCTTTTGAAAAAAGATCTTTCCATTTATGTTAATATTGATGGACATTGGATAAATAGCTGAAAGCAATAAAACAAATACTGTGTAATATCCAGAACACGTAGAATGTTTAAAAGTTTAATGTGTAAAAGATGATCGCAAAACAGTAGATGGGTACCAAAGTATGGGCTATTGCAAAACAGGTATGTGTTAAATTTAGTACTTAAAATTATATAGGATGAATAGTGGTAAAATTCTAATTATGTACAGCTTGATAATATTATATTGTATACAAAAATAAATAACTAGATCAGGACCTGTCAAACCCCCAATAACATCTGCATGAGTTCATAAATATGTAAGTTTACTGGATTAAATAATAATTTCATCCTGTGCATGTAACAACATGTTCTTAAGTTAATGATAATTTCCTCTTAAATAATACATCCCAGAACAAAAAATAATCATTCCCTAATGTCATTTTGTGTTTACTTGTTTATATAGTCCTTGTTAGTTTTTTTAATATAAACTTTTAACATTTCATCATATTTATTTCTGTGTATATTTAACTTTTTAATTATAGCCACCTTTCCACTGCAATTTGCAATTAATTGGACATTTATCTATGTAGGCTATGCTGTGTTGGTTCATTTAACATCCCTTTGAGGTATTTGGTTCTTCCACTACAAGAGGTAATTCCATTGCTTTTTAGATGTCACATCCCACATCTAATCTGTGTTGATTCATTCTCTTTGCTCTCCAGGGTGGAGGGACCTCATTAATTCCTCTAGCAAAAGGCTACATGTTTCAGAGTAGGTTTGTCCCCAGGCTTCTTGCTAAAATTAGCTTTCATTTCACCCTCACCATCCTGTGAGTTTACAAAGTTGTACAAATGGTCTCCAGTGCTTTGCATATTGGATCCTGATAGGATGGCATTCACCTCCATCCCCCCTGGCACAGCCTCTTGTCTTTCCACTCCCCAAATAAGAAAGTCATTTATGATGCAGCTCAGGAGAATGGGAGAAAGCAGAGAAATTTTGTGGGACAAAAATCTTCTCACAGGGTCCAGTGGGCCTTCATGCTTGCCTATGCCTCCCTCAGGCTCAGCTTACAGTTACCCCATGGACTCTACCCAGGGAGGATGGAGGGTGAGCAGCTCCACCACATGCTCTATGCTCTTTGCAAATGCTAATCACAAACCAGAAACTTTTAATTGTTTCTGGGAATTGGAATCAAGGAAAAGTTTTAGAATGCACAATTCTTGAGCCTGGAATCTTGCTGACATTGCAGGAGAGCAGATGTTTTCTATCCTGTGGGGAGATGAGACAAAGCATCATCTGTGTTTATCTCTGTGTGTGGCTTCCTCTTCCCACACATACAATGGTACATATGTCTGCCACCATACTAGTGGTAGGAATCTCACAGATGTGTGTTTTAGTCTAAGAGGCAAAGTCTGCATAGAAAGCAGGAGCACCAAGTTTCTGGGGAGAGACTTTGTCTGGAGACCTGCATATAGGGTTGATCTGATCTGCACTAGAGCCACACAGAAAGAATGAGGGACCCCTAAGGCATGAACAGAGCTGATAAGTTTCAGTGTATCCTTACTCGTCAAGATTGCTGAAACTGGGGTCATGAAGGATTGAAATGCAGTTACTGTGAGGTTTAGGGCTTGCAGAATTTAATTTATCTCTTAATTCTCCATATAAAAATCATAGAAAATTTTATTGTATGTATCCTCTAATTCAAACTAACATAAAATATATACCTATAAAGCATACAATGGATCTAATTTAGTTATTCCATTTTATGTATAAATGCTCAAGGAATAGTAATTGATTAAATTTTCTCCAACTTGGATGTGACAAGTTTAAATGATTCACCCTATATTCTTAGTAAAAATGTGTAAAATCCAGGAAATCTTTGTAGTTTCTTAAAATTAGTGTGTAATTTTTTGTTCATGTTATTGATGTAAACATTAAGGAATCCAGCATTTTCATGGATTATTATTAAAAGTTTTTTTTCAGTTCTCAATATGTTATAGATAAAAGTTCTTTTACTGAGGGACAATTGGCTAAAAAATTTTTGTACTCTCTGTGTTGTCTTTTCATGCTATAGATGATATATTTTGATGAGATAAAACCCAATTTAAAAAATGCTATTCTGACATGAATACACACTTCTCAGATAGCTTATAAACACATGAAAAAGCATTCACTAAAATTAGTCATTTAAGAGATGCAAGTTAAAACAACACTGAAATTCCATTCACCCCAGAAACAGTGGATATCATCAAGAAATAAACCAGTAACAAGTTCTGGAGTACCATGGGACAAAAAATGCTTCCCCACCACTGGTGGGAGTGCACACTGGTAAAACTATTATAGAAATAATTATAAATAAAGTTTCAAGTTTATCTTTCTTTATAGCTTAACAACACTCCATTGTATAAAAAGACCACTTTTTATGGTCGAAAGGTAACACAAAGTATCACAACAAAATAACAGGAGAATAATAATAATTAATACATTGAATGATATTAGCTTAAATAACTTGCTTGGGATACAAGGTATGGGCATAAAAAGTCCTTCATTCAATATTAGCACAAATACCCTTTTTAACGAACCAAGACACACCAGTAATATAATTCACTTGCCATTTTTTCCTTTTCCCTACTCCTTTCATGCACCCCGATTATTTTTTTCCTATTGAAAAATTTCTTCCCATTTCACAATATCGAATGTGCATTTTAGCCCTGAATTACACTTCCAGTTTCTGCTATAAGGGAGACAATATGGTATTTGCACATTTGAGTCTGATTTATTTCACTTATGGCTATCATATTTAGTCCATTTTACATTGGGGGTAACCAGGCCACATCAAGCAAATGCCAAGCACTGAGTGGGAATCAGATTCCAGGCTTGGGCCCTGACTGTGCACTCTGGTGGAATCCCAGTACCTGGAAAAACTTGGAACTTAGCTCCCAGTCAGTGCACCTTGGACAACAGCACATTAACTGTGCCAGTGTGGTGAGTATGACCTTAAAGTAGAGGTGTACAGTGGGTAAATAGGACCAGTAGTAAAGCTTCCTCCAACTAACTAAGATTTTTTTGAATCTGAAAAATGTGTAGATAACCCCCACTTACACACAGAAAGCATCAGGGAGAGTGAAAATGGCAAAATAAAAAAGCAAAATACAGTCTCAAACATCTAGTCCATCAGAAGCAAGTGCAGGAGATAGTGAAATACAAGACCCCAAAAGTAACACTCTGGGAATATCAGAAATGATAGTGAGAAAAAAAAAACACTCTGTGTGGCTATAGAGGGAATCAAATTAGAAGTACTCTCATGTAAAGACAGAAATAGCAACCTTAGTAAAGTAGCTGCTGAGTGCTGATAAAGAAGAAATTGAGACAAAGGTAGAGGAACATGGGAAAATGATTGAAACCTTGAATGAACTATATAGAAATCATGATGAATTCATGAAACAAACTCAAAGAGACATCCAAGAAACAAAAAAATTCTATTCAAAGCTGGAAAATCCACTTAAATGAAGCTGTGGATAGGATTTCAGACCTTGAGGACAGGATTGCAATTAGTAATCATAAAAGGATAGAACTTTTAAAAAAACAAAGCAGCATGAAGTGACAATGCAACATCATTCAAGATGATGCCAAGAGAAAAAAATGTAAGTTTGATAGGCATCAGTGAAGTGGCAGGAATCAATGCAAATGACATAGCCAAAATGTTCACAGAAGTAATAAAAGAAAATTTTCCAAACATGGGGAAAGTATCTGATATGCAGATAAGTGAGGCATATAGAATGCCAAACAGTCACAATCAACATAAATCTATACCCAGACACATAATGATTAAGATCTCAGACATGCAGCATAACAACAGAATACTAAAAGCTATTAGAGAAAATACACAACTCATCTACTAAGGAAAGCCCATTAGATTCACAGCAGACTTTTCAGCACAAACCCTGAATTCAAGAAGAGCTTGGAGTGAGGTATTACAAGCCCTGAAAGAAAACAACTTTCAGCCCAGACTGATGCAACCCACAAAACTTTCATTCAAATTTAATGGAGAAACAAGATGCTTCCATGACAAAACAAATGAAGAAATTCATGTCCATCACACCAACCCCAGAAAGAGTACTGAAAGACCTACTAGACAGAGAAAAAAATGACCACAATCCCCAAAACAACACTAGAAAGAAACCAGCAGTAAGGATAAGCAATTAAATAAGGGGGAAAGTAGAAATCAAACGATTGGAACATAACCTGTCAAAGTCAAGCCAGTACATATCAGGGATATCCATGAATGTAAATGACCTCAATACACCTATAAAAAGAAATAGACTGACAGAATGGAATGAGAAACATGATCCCACAATATGCTGTATATAGGAAACACATCTGACACAAAAGGAAACACATCAATTAAAAGTCAAAGGTTGGAAAACAGTATTCCATTCAACAGGAACTCAGAAAAAGAAGGCAATTCTGATTGCAGCCAACGTGAACTTCAAACCTAAAATTCTGCAATTCTGATTGCAGACAAGGTGAACTTCAAACCTAAAATGCTTAAAAGAAATAAAGAAGGTTAATACATACTCATTAGTGGAAAAATTCAAGAGGAAGAACTAACAATTATAAATATACATGCACCAAATACATGAGCACCCAACTATGTAAGAGAGATACTAATGGACATGCAAAACCAAATACACAAGAACACAGTTATAACCAGGCAACTTAATAGCCCATTGTCACAAAGAGATTGATCAACTAGAAAAAAAACTCAGGAAAGAGATAACAGAACTGAATCATACCTGTGAGCAAATGGACTTAGTAGATGTTTACAGAGATTTCTACCCAACCATATCAGAATACACAATCTTGAAAGCAGCACATTGGACATTTTCCAAAATAGTCCATATATTATCCCATAAAACATTCTTTAGTAAATGCAAAGGTATTGAAATCATCCCATGCATAATATCTCATCATAGTGCACTGAAATTAATGGCAGAATAAATTGCAAAACCTGCATAAATATGTGGAAATTCAATAGCAAGCATTTGAACAACCAATGAACACAGATAAAGAAGAAATTGAGAAAAATATACAGCAGCATGGGAAACTGATTAAAACCTTGAATGAAAAATATAGAAAACATGAAGAAGTCTCAAATTGATTTTAGGGCTTGGAATACCTCCCTCCAAGCTGTTCTTGACTTGAGGGCTTGTGCTGAAAATTCTGCTGTGATTGTAATAGGCTTTCCTTGGTAGGTGAGTTATGTCTTCTCTAATAGATGATATTCAAGAAGAAATAAAGCAATACCTCCAATTCAATGAAAACAGAGAAACAACATACTGTAATCTGTGGGATGCAATGAAAGCAGTCTTAAGAGGGAAATATATAGCAATAAATTATCACATTAAGAAAACAGAACAAGCACAAATAAACAATCTAATGCTCCATCTCAAGCTTCTAGAAAAAGACCAAGCTAAACCCAAAGCTCATAATAGATAGGAAATTGTAAAGATTAAAGCTGAAATCAATGCAATGGAAACTAAAAAAAAATTGCAAAGAATTAATGAATCAAAAAGCTGGTTCCCACTCAGTTCAAGCCTGCCTCAGGCATAGACTGCCACCAACCACCACTGAGGGCCTGCCCTGCTGCCGGGAACTAAGTGCAAGCCCGCCTCGGGGCAAGGGTACCATGAACCACCACCAAGGGCCTGCCATGCAACCGGAAATCAGCACAAGCCCACCTCAGGCGTAAACTGCCCCCAACCAACAGTGCGGGACCGCCCTGCCACCAGAACACAGTGCAAGCTTGCCTCAGGTGTAGGCTGCCCCCAACCACCACCGAGGGCCAGCCCTGCCACCAGTAAATCAGCACAAGCCCACCTCAAGGGTAGGCTGCCCAGATACTCCACCATGGGTCAGCCCTGCCACCTGGAACTCAGCACAAGCCTGCCTCAGGGGTGAGCTGCCCAGAACCTCCCCTGGTGGCCAGCCCTGACACTGGGATCATCAGAAGAACTTAGCAGACTCCAGTTAGTGTGAGAAAATTTGGAACTTTGCTCCCAGGTGGTGAACCTTGGACTACAGCAGATTGATTGTATCAGTGTGGTGAGTATACCCCTAAAATAGAGGTGTACAAGGGATAATTGGGGCCAGAAGTAAAACCCCCTCCAACTAACTGTAAGACTTTGGTGTGTCTGAAAAGAGTGTGTGAGTTCCCCTCCTACACATAGAAAACACCAGGCAGAGTGAAAATGACAAAACAAAAAAGCAAAATGTAGTCACAAACATATAGTTCACCAGAAGGAAGCATAGGAGACATTGAAATAGAGGACCCCAAAAGTAACATACCAGGAATCTCTGAAATGATAACCAATGAAACAAAAAAACAACCACATCAGGCTATAGAGGAAATCAAATTAGAAGTAGTCTCCCATGTAAAGATAAAATTACAACTTTAGTAAAGGAGTTGTTGAATGCAGATAAAGAAGAGCTAGAGAAAAAAGGACATGAGCATTGGACACTGATTGAAACTTTGAATGAACAATATAGAAAACAAGCAGAATTCATGAAACAAACCCAAAGAGACATCCAAGAAACAAAAAATTCTATTGAAAGCATGAAAATCCACCTAAAGGAAGCTGAGGATAGGATTTCGGACCTTGAGGACAGGATCACAGTGATAAGGAAAGGAAAGAACTTTTAAAACTAACAAAGCAACATGAAATGGCTATCCAGAAGCTTCATGATGATGCCAAGAGCAACTATATAAGAATAATGGGCATTAGCGAAGATACAGGAGTCCAGGCAAATGGTATACACAAAGTATGTACAGAAATAATAGCAGAAAATTTTCCAAACATGGGGAAAGAATCTGATATGCAGATAAGTGAGGCATATAGAACACCAAACAGTCACAACCAATATGAATCCACACCCAGACACATAATAATAAAGATCTCAGACATACAGCATAAAAACAGAATATTAAAACCTGCCAGAGAAAAGACACAACTCACCTATCAAGGAAAGACCATTAGATTCATGGCAGACTTCTCAGCACAAACCCTCAAATAAAGAAGAGCTTGGAGTGAGGTATTTCAAGCCCTGAAAGAAAACAACCTTCAACCCAGACTGATGTACCCAGCAAAAGTTTCATTCAAATTTAATGGAGAAACAAGATACTTCTAAGACAAAGAACAACTGAAGAAATTCATCTCCATCAAACCAACACTAGAAAGAGTACTGAAAGACCTACTAGACAGAGATAAAAATGACCACAATGCCCAAAACAACAACCAAAAGAAACCACCAGGTAGGATAAGCAATTAAATAAGAGGAAAAGCAGAAAGAAACAACTGGAACATGACATGGCAAAGTTGATAAAGTACATATCAGTGAGACACTAAATATAAATGGCCTCAATTCACCTATAAAAACAAATAGATTGACAGAAAGCATCAAGAAACAGGACCCCACAATATGCTGTATACAAGAAAAACATCTGACCCAAAAGGAAACTCATAGATTAAAAGTCAAAGGATGGAAAACAGTATTCAATGCAACAGGAACCCAGAAAAAAGCAAGGGTAGCTCTTCTATTTGCAGACAATGTGAACTTCAAACCTAAAATGATTAAAAGAGATAGAGAAGTTCACTACATACTTGTTAGTGGTAAAATACAAGAGGAAGAACTAACAATTATAAATATATATGCACCAAATACAGGAGCACCCAACCATATAAGACAGGTACTAATGGGCATGAAAAACAAAATACACTAGAATACAATTATAACAGGAGACTTAACAGCCCATTGTCACAAAGAGATAGATCAACTAGACAAAAAGTTAGCATAGAAATAACAGAACTGAATCATACCTGTGAGCAACTGGACTTAGTAGATGTTTACAGAGTGTTCCACCAAACCACATAAGAATACACATTCTTCTCAGCTGCACATGGGACATTCTCCAAAATAGACCATAGATTATCCCATAAAACATTCTTAAGTAAATGCAAAGGTATTGAAATCATACCATTCATAATATCTGAGTGTAGTGCACTGAAATTGGAAATTAATGGCAAAAGAAATTATAAAACCTGCATAAATACATAGAAATTAAATAACAGCCTTTTGAACAACCAGTGGGCTACAGATGAATTTAAAGAAGAAATAAAACAATACCTACAATTCAATGAAAATATAGAAATAACATACTATAATCTGTGAGATGCAATGAAAGCAGTCTTAAAAGGGAAATATATAGCAATAAACTGTCATATCAAGAAAACAGAGTGAGCATAAATAAACAACCTAATGCTCCCCCTCAAGTGTCTAGAAAAAGAAGAGCAAGCTAAACCCAAATCTCATAGAGGAGAGTAAATTGTAAAGATTAGAGCAGAAATCAATGCAATTGAAACTAAAAAACAATACAAAGAATTAATGAATCAAAACCTGGCTTTTTGAGAGAATAAACAAATTTGACAAACCCCTAGCTAACCTTATCAATAGAAAGAAAGAAAAAACACAAATTCATGCAGTAAGAACTGAAAAGGGAGAAATACTACAGATCCCATGGAAATTCCAAAGATCATGAATACCTACTTTGAAAATCTCTACTCACATAGAGTGGAAAACACAGAGGAAATGGACAGATTTCTAGAAGCATATGAACTACCAAAGGTCACCTAAGAAGATATAGCAATTTGGAACAACCCAATATCAGCTATTGAAATTGAAAATGTAATTCAAAACTTACCAACAAAGAAAAGCCCAGGTCTGGGTGGATTCACAGCTGAATTCTACAAGAAATTTAGAGAAGAATTGATTCCAGTTCTTCTTAAACTCTTCAATGAAGTTGAGAAAAAAAGCAATCTTCCCTAAATCATTCCTGGAGGCAAGTATTACTCTGATACCAAAACCAGAGAAAGATCCAACCAAAAAAGAGAACTATAGGCCAATCGCACTAAGAAACATAGATGCAAAGATTCTCAGCAAAATACTGGCAAATAGAGGGCAGCAAATCATCAATAAGATTATACACCATGACAAAGTGGGGTTCATTCCAGGAATGCAGGGATGGTTTAACATATGCAAATCAATAAGTGTGATACACCACATTAACAGAGCCAAAAAAAAACCCCACATGGTCATATCAATAGATGCAGAAAAATATTTTGATAAAGTCCAACACAAGTTCATGATATAAATCCTTCAGAAACTAGGAATACATTGCATCTACCTCAACCTTATAAAGGCCATCTATCACGAAACAACAGCCAACATTTTATTAAATGGACAAAAACTGAAAGCTTTTACTTTAAAACCAGGAACAAGTCAAGGATGTCCACTGAAATGAAAATTAAAACAGCATTGAGTTTCCACCTTACTCCAGAAAGAATAGCTGCCATCAAGAAACCAACTGATAACAAATGTTGATGAGGCTCTGGGTAAAAGGAACACTGCCCCCTCTTAGTGGGAATATAGACTGGTGCAACCATTATGGAAATCCATATGTAGAATTCTCAGATTAGGATTAGAAGCCCCATTCAATACAGCTATCCCCCTCCTGAGCATTTTCCCCAAAGAACTGAAAAGTTCATATCACAGTGATATATGTGCACCCATTTTCATAGCTGCACTATTTGTGATAGCTAAATCCTGGAAACAACCAAGATGCCCATCAACTCAATCAATTTTTCTTTCAGAAATAGTCATTCAATTTACAGAATTAAGGCACAAAAAGTGGATATTCAAGCAGTGAGAATGCAAACATCTGTTCAACAATCCAACAAGAACCTAGAAATATGGTCATCAACCCCACACACCTAAACATACATGCAGCTATATCTTTTAAAGCACTTCCTATTTCCTCTTTTTTTACAGTAGCAATTAAACATTATTCAAATTTTATTTAAAGAGAAAAAAAACAAACAGAAAAAATGGTAGCAACAATAGAGAATTCTATAAGAAAGAAAGAAAAAGGAGAGTGAGAAAAAGCCACAGTAAGAAATCAGTAATTTTTAAATTATGTACGGTCATCCTGGATGTAGTTATTCAAGTTACAAAGTTAAAGGGTATATAGTAAATAAGAAACAGTTTCTTATATAAAGACAGATATAAATACCTTAGTAAACGGGTTGCTCAGTGTAACTAGAGAAGATATATATGAAAAAAAATTGGTGGGAAATTGATTGAAACCTTGAATAAACAATATAGAAAACAATCAGAACCCAGGAAACACATTCAAAGAGATATCCAAGAAACAAATGCTATTGAAAGTTGCAAAAACCATTTAAGTGAAGCTGAGGATAGAATTTTGGACCTTAAAAACAGTATCACAGTTAATGATCATAAAATGATAGAACATTTTAAAACAAAAAGTAACATGAAATGAAAATTCAGCAACTTCAAGATCATGCCAAGAGAGAAATAGAAGACTAATAGGCATCAATGAAGATGTAAGAGTCAATGCAAATGACATCAGTAAACTATTCACAGAAGAAATAGAAGAAAATATCCCAAAATGGGGGAAAAATCTAATATGAAGATAAAGTGGGGCATATAGAAAACCAAACAGTCACAACCAACATAAATCTACACTTACACATATTATAATTATGATGAAAGACATACAGCATAAAAACTGGATACTGAAGCCTATTAGAGGAAAGGTGCAAATTTCCTCAAGGAATGGCCATTAGAATCATAGCCAAATTTTCAGCACAAACCCTCAAACCAAGATGAGTTTGGAGTGAAGTATTTCAAGCCATGAAAGAAAAGAGTTTTCATCCCAGAATGGTACACCCAGTAAAACTGTCTTTCAAATTAAATGGAGAAATAAGTTTTTTCCCTGAAAAAGAACAACTGAAGATATTCATGTCCACCTAACCTACCCAAGAAAGAGTACTGAATGGCATGCTACATAGAGATAAAAATGACCACAATCTCCAGAACAAACAACAGGAAAAAACACCAGGCTGGGTAAGAAATTAAACAAGGGAGAAAAGCCAGAAACCAACAAAAGGAATACAGTATGGCAAAGTCAAGCCAGTACATATCAATGATATCCATAAATGTAAATGGACTCAATTCACCTATCAAAAGAAACAGGATGATGGAATGGATCAAGAAACAGGATCCCACACTATGCTGCATACAAGAAACACACCTGACTCAAAAAGAAACTTATAGACTAAAAGTCAAAGGATGGAAAACAGTATTCCATGCAACAGGAACCCAGAAAAAAGCAGGGGGAGCTATTCTTTTTGCAGACAATATGAACTACAAACCTAAAAGGATTAAAAGAGATAAAAAAGGCCACTACATACTTATTAGTGGAAAGCTACAAGAGGAAGAATGAACAATTATAAATATATGTGCAACAAACACAGGAGCATCCAACTATATAAGACAGATAGTAATGGACATAAAAAAAAACAAATACTCAAGAACAGAAGTATAACATGGGACCTTAACAGCCCATTGTAACAATGAGATAGATCACCTAGACAAAAAGCCAGCAAAAGAATAATAGAACTAAATCATGACTGTGAGCAAAGAGAATTAGTAGATGTTTACAGAGTGTTCCACCCAACCACATCATAATACACATTCTTCTCATCTGCACATAGGACATTCCAAAATAAAGCATATAATAACCCATAAAATATTCTTAAGTAAATATAAAGGAGTTGAAATTACCCTATGTATAATATCTGAGCATAGTTAACTGAAATTGTAAGTCAATGACAAAATAAATTGCAAATCCTGCAGAAATACATGGAAATTAAATAACCTTCTGAACAACCAGTGATTTATAGGTGAAATTAAAGAATAAATAAAACAATACCTACAATTCAATGAAAATGTGGGTACAACATACCATAATCTGGGGATGCAATGAAAGTGGTCTGAGGAGGGAAATGTATAGCAACAAATTGTTGCATCAATATAGTGGAACATGCATAAATAAACAACATAATGCAACATCTCAAGCTTCTAAAAAGGACAAGCATGTGAAACCCAAAGCCTGTAGAAGAGAGGACAATGTAAAGGTCAGAGCAGAAATTAATACAATTGAATCTAAAGAAACCAAAATGCAGAATTAACAAATCCAAGAGTTGGGTTTTACAGAGAATAAACAAAATTGATAAACCTGGACCCAAACTTATTAAGAAAAAGTAGGTAAAAATCTCAAATGCAATAAAGACTGAAATGTGAGAAATTACTGCAGATCCCATGGAACTTCGAAAGTCCATGAATACCAACTTTGAAAATATCTACTCACATAGGGTGGAAAACATAGAGGAAATGGATAGCTTTCTAGAACCATATGAACTAAGAAAGCTCATACATGAAGATATGGAAAGCTATTTTAAAGAAAACAAGAGACATTATGGCAACCATTGTTGATTTTCCTATTGTCTGGGTTTGAAGGCTTTTAATGCCTTCATTACTTTGTTACATCTGATCAGTTTTATACTATTTTGTTTTGTATGAGTTCACTGTGTGTGAAGATATAGACAATAATTTAGAAGAAAAGAAGAGAAGTTATGGAATCCACTGTAGATCACCTGTTGTCTTGCTTTGAAATCTTTGTCACATACATTGAATTCTGCACATCTGCTTTGTTCTGTTTTATGTTTAATTTTTGTCACTTTAAAATTAAATAAAATATTACAGTTTTTTCTTATTATAATTTTTTTTGCTTTTTTCTGGTACTAGGAATTGAACTCACAACCTCACACTTGCCAGGCAAGCACTTGGGCTGCTGAGCTAAATCTCTAGCCCCAAATATTAAAGTTTTAAATAACTCAGTATCAGCTACTGAAATTGAAACAAAATTAAAACCTTACAAAGAAAAGCCCAGTTCTTGATGAATTCAAGGAAGAATTCTACCCTATATTTAGAGAAGATTTGACCCCAAAACTCCTCAAACTCCTAAATGAAATTGAAAGTGAAGCAATTCTCCCTAACTCATTCCTAGAAGCAAGCATCACTGTGATACCAAAACCAGAGAAAGATCCAACCAAATGGTAGAACTATAGGCCAATCTCACTAATGAACATTGATGCAAATAGTCTCAATAAAATATCGACAATTAGAAGGCAGCAAATCATCAAGAACATAATAAGTCACAAAGAAGTGGGATTTATTCCAGGAATGCAAGGATGGTTTAACATATACAGATCAATAAATGTAATATATCACATCAACAGATCCAGAAATAAAAATCATATATTCATCTCAATAGACACAGAAAAAGCTTTTGATAAAGCCCAACACTTGTTCATGATAAAACCCTACAGAAACTCACAAAAGATGGAATCTACCTCAACCAGATAAAGGCCATCTATGACAAAAAAACAGCCAACGTTATACTAAATGGACAAAAAATGAGAGCCTTCACTCTAAAATGAGGAACAAGACATGGATTTCCTTTGTCACCATTCCTATTTAATATAGTTCTGGAAAAATTATCCAGAGCAATTAATCAAGAAGAAGAAATAAAAGGAATAAATATAGGAAAGGAATAATTTAAATTATATTTGCTGATGACATAATACTTTATAGCTAAGACCCAAAAATTACATTAAAATATTTCTAGAAATAATACGCAAATTCAGCAATGTAGCTGGAAACAAAATCAGTGCTCAAAAAACAATAGCATTCCTGTACACAAAAAAAACCTCAATGAGAAATTATGGAAATATTGCCTTTGAAAATAGCATCTAAATAATGAAATACTTAGAAACTGATCTAACCCAGAATGCAAAAGACTTATATGCTAAAAAGTATAATACTGTAAAAAAGGGTATTGAACTGGATATTAGAAAATGGAAGGATGTTGCTTGCTCTTTTTTAGGGAGAATCAACATTATGAAAATGGTCGTACATTCAAAACTGCAATCAATGTAATACCAATTAAAATACCATTAACATTACCTGACAAATCTATAGAAAACACTACTAAATTCATTTGAAAACCAAAGAAACCTAGAAGAGCAAAGGCAATTCTGGGTAACAAAGACAAGGCAAAAGGCATTTCAATTCCTGACTTAAAACTATACTACAAAGCCACAGTGATAAAATCAGTATGGTACTGGCATAGAAACAGACCTGAAGATCAGTGGAACAGATTAGAAGATGCAAGCATAGCTACAAAGACACTCAATTACCTCATATTTGACAATGGAACTAAACATGTTCACTGGAAAAAGATAGCCACTTTAATAAATGGGGTTGGAAAAATTGGCTTTCTGTATGCCAAAGATTGAAACTAGATTCGTGCTGATCACCACACACTAAACTAAAGTCAAAATGTATGAAAGATATAAATATTAAAGCAGAAACACTAAATCTACTGCAAGATAACATAAGTAGAAATTTTGGAAACATAGGGTTAGGTAGAGAATTCCAGAACAAAGTGCAAATTGCATGGAAAATACTTAAAAGAGTCAACAACTGGGATCTCATCTTAATAAAAAAGCCTTTGTACTTCAAAAGAAATCACCAACAAAGTAAAAGAAAACACACAAGTGGGAAAGAATTTTAGCTGATAGGGGAAAGGGAACTCTGCTCCACTGTTGGTGGGAGTGTAGACTGGTGCAGCTGCTATGGAAATCAGTATCAACAATCCTCAAAGAACTAGGATTAGAATTTCCATTAAATCCAGCTATTCTCCTCCTGAATATTTTCCCAGAAAAATTGAAAATTTCATATTTCAGTAACATATGTGCACCCATGTTTATAGCAGCACAATTTGTAATATCTAAATTTGGAAACAACCAAAATACCCATCAAACACAGGGTGGAAGAAAATGCTGTGGTATATTTATACAATGGAATATAACTGAGGTATAAAAAGAATGATCTTTAGGCCTTTATAGGTAAATGGAGGGAACTTGAGAATATCCTCATAAGTGATATAAATAAGACTCACATTTGTAAATATCACATTTTCCCACTGGTGTAAACAGTAATAAAAGCTGAAAGGGCAATAACATCCAAAATGCATAAGAGATATTGTAAAAATGAAAGGGAAGGAAAGTGCTCTAAAGGATATAAGTGTGTGCATGTTTAAGTGTGTAATATAGATAACCATATTAAAAAGTTTTTGTTGGATCATTGAATAAAATGTTTTGTGCTATTATGTTTGAGAGTCTATCCATTTTTATTCTTTGATTTTGTTACTTGAACAACTATGTCTGAGATGACAATATGTAATTTATCATCCAGTGATTTCCTAGTGTTAATATTTGTTTTGAAAATTTGTATTATTTCTACCCCTTTTTCTGTTTCTTCTTATTCAAATAAAAAATAACAGTCTGACAGTTTCATTTTAGCACAATAAAATATAAATTGAAGATTGTGCTGTAGGCTTGTAATCCCAGTGTACTGGGAAACAGAAGTGACACAATCACAAGTTCAATCCAAGCCTGGGTAATTTAAAAACTTATTGAATTTGACTCAAAATCATTTCAAAAAATTTTTAAAATATTGTTTTCATTCTCCTGCACTAAATTCTTACTGTTTATCTTTTTTTTGAAATTCTGTAACATTTCTATCCTTTTTCTGTTTTTTTCACTTTAAATAAAAAAATTAAAATAAGAAGAGTGAAATGAGGTATAAACTTCATGAAATATATAGCTTTATTTGACTTTATAAATTTTTAATTAAAAGTTTCATGAATGTTAGTAAAATTAAATATTTCTTATAAGTGGCTTGAAAATACATAAATTATAAATTTTGTATTTGCTCTCCAAGTGTTGTTCCCATTATTTACTTGTGTCTTTAGAATGGCTCCAATTGAATATCTTAATATAAAAATATATTGTCTATATTATTCTTATTTTCTTGATTATTGAGCAGCCACAGTGGTTGCTAATAAAGATTTTTTTCTTTTATGATTGATGTGTTTTATTTTTCAGGGCAAGAACTCTTTTTCCTGCATCTCCAAAATTTTGGTATTGTCTGCTTCCTTACTGAGGTTTTTGTAAATATCTGCTCTATTTTCTCTGGTCATTTAGTCATTGAGAAGCATCTTGTTTAATTTCCATATATTTGTAAGACTCCTGAGTTTTCACTGACTGTTCCAAATACCATGTGGCATTTTTCTTTGTTTTCCATCCCTGATGAGAGTCTGCTATGTTCATGCTAGGAGGCACATGGAGTGCTGTACATGCAGGAAGGGCTCGGCTCACTCCTCACAGTCCCGGCACATGGATGCTGATATTTGTGAAGATGCAACCTCCCTAACCCTTCAGTTCCCACACCATGCTTCCCATACTATTTCATTGGAAATTAAGCCTCGAGGGAGATTTTTTTAAAAAATTATTTTTACAGGTACAATTTAGATATACATAAGGATATCATTCATCATACAGAACTTGCACTTGTACACTATGCATGGAGTTCCTCTTTTTTCCCCATTCCCAACACTCACTTAAACCTGTTTTCCCCTCCTTTTTTACAAAGCTTTATTTCCAACTTAGCTTTTTTTTTTTTTTCCATTTTTGGCCCCTCCAACTCCAGTTTTCCTTTCTTTTCTAACAACTTCTTCCTATTTCACAATTTCCATTATGCATTTTGGGTTCTTATTTAGAAATTCAGTATTTCACAGTAGAAAGAAAATGCAATTTTTATATTTTTGTTTGATTTATTACATGTAAAATCATGGTCTCAAGGTCCATCCATTTGCCTAGAGATGCCTCATTTATCTTTCAATATGGATCATAGTACTCAATTGCATTAAAAATGCATTTTTATCCATTCATCAGATGTATGTGTTCTTTCCAAGATTTAGCTATTGCAAACTGTGCTGCTATAATCATGGAAGTGCATATATCACTGTAGTATGCTTTTAGTTATTTTGGGGAGATACCAAGAAGTGGATCACTTGTCTGAAATATTGAAGAATCTTCTCACTAATTTCCACAGTGGTTACATTAGTATATACCTCCACCAACAACAGACAAGGGTTTCTTTTTCCTCACACCCACTGAAGCATTGGATACTGGTTGGTTTCTTGATAATAGTCTATTTGAA
Organism: Hydrochoerus hydrochaeris; assembly: GCA_004027455.1. Taxonomy (NCBI): domain Eukaryota; kingdom Metazoa; phylum Chordata; class Mammalia; order Rodentia; family Hydrochaeridae; genus Hydrochoerus; species Hydrochoerus hydrochaeris. The sequence goes on from PVLA01010039.1 coordinate 34,135, forward strand.
GCAATATGGAATATCCATGTTAGTTTAGTTTGCCTCTCTCAAGTGATCAGTGATGTTGGACATTTTTTCACATGTTAATCTGATGTTTCTAGTTCTTCTAACAAGTGTCTGCTCATTTCAGTTGCCCATTTATGGATTAGGTATTTATATATGAGGTTTATGAATTTTTTCCTAATTTTTATATATTCTAGATATTTGTCTTTGGTTTGAAACAAACTGATTAAGATTTTTTTTTTACAACTCTGGAAATTCTCTTTTTGCTCTGTTAGTAATTTCTTTTGCTGTGCTAATGCTTTTTGATATAATGAGATCCAAGTTTTTTTTTCTGTTTGCAGTATTTCCTGGAGTGTTTCTGTTCTGTTCATAAAGTCTTTATATATAGAAGAAATGGACAGATTTCTATATACATATTTATTACCAAAGTTTAACCAAATAGATATCAAATTCTAAATAAATCTGCCAATGAAATCGAAAATATATTTAAAAACTCACCAACATTTAAGGTCCAGCTCCTGATGGATTCACTGCTGAATTGTAGAAGACATTTAGAAATGATCTAATACCATTGTTCCTCAAACATGTTAATGAAATTGCAAGGAATATGGTATTCTCAAATTAATTCCTAAAAACAGATATTACCCTGATACCAAAACCAGAGAATGATTCAAGCAGAAAAGATAACCACAGAAAACTGTCCATAATGGAGATAAATAAAAAATTCTCAATAAGTAACTGCAAACAGAATACAGCAAATTACCAAAAAGATTATGCCGTATGACAAAACAGAATTCTTTCCAGATAGGCACAGATGGTTCAATATATGGACTCAATAAATATAAGACATCATATCAACACTGCCAAAAGGAAAAAGAAAATGTGAGTGTTTCAATAGATATAAATAATGATTTTGACAATGTCCACCAACCATTGTGATAAACTCCAATTGATCAGGACAAACAAACCACCAACATAATGTTATATGTTCAAAAATGGAAAATTTTCATTCTAAAATCAGCAACAAGACAAGAATGTCCACAATCACCACTCCTATTCAATATGGTTTTGGAAACATTAGCCAAAGCAATTAGACAACAAAAAGTAGTAAAAAAAAATAAAAATAATAGTTGAAGGAGTTAAATTATTATTATTTGCACATGACTTGATAAAACTTAGAAGATTCCCCTTCAAAAAGTTACCAAAAGACTTACAGATTTAATAAACAATCTCAGCAGAATAGCTGGATACAAAGCCATCACTAGAAACTAATTTAACACTCTTGTACAAAAATAACCAACTCACTTAGAGAGAAAATAGGGAAATTCCATCTTTCTGAATAGCATAGAAAAGAGAGAAATAATTAGGAATCAACCTAACAAATGCAATAAAAATCTCTGCACTTAAGACTATAGTACTCTGAAAAAGAAGATAGAGGAGGTTATCAAAAATGAAAAGGTATCTCTTGCTCTTTGGTAGAGAGAACCAACCTAGTAAAAATGTCCAAAGTTGTTATGAAATTTAATGCAATATAAACAAATTACCATTAACATGGCTCACAGAACAAGAAAAAACTTTCTTAAAATTCATTTGGAGCAAGAAGAGACACAGAAAAACAGAAACAATTCTGGCAACAAGGTAAAGCAGAGGAAATCGCAACTCCAATCATATAACAGGACTAATGTGATAAAGACATCATGGTACTGGCAAAAAATAAAGACCTGAAGATCAGTGGAAAAGATTAGGCTAAACAGAAAAAGTTCAAAATACACTCAGCCATCTTATCTTGGCAAAGAACCCAAACATGCACATTGCTAGAAAAGTAGCCTTTTAAAAAATGGTGCTGGAAAAGCTGACTTTCCACATTTTGAACCCAAAACTAGACCCATGAATAAAAGCAAAATCAAAGAAGATCAAAGATCTAAATATGAAAACAGGAATATTGAATCAGGTGGAAAAAAGAATAGGAAAAACACTTCAACATGAATGTTTGATGAGTTTGAACCACAGAATGTGTGAGGTGCATTCATTAGACTGATAGATGATCACTACACAATACCTGTGAATTTCAAAAAATGAATAGTAAAGATGCAATGCATTGAATCATTATTGATATTTTCAAGTACTCATATGCATACATATATAATGTACATTTATATTTATATTATGGAAATATGTTATTTTCTAAGCCATGGAAGATTTTAATTCCAAGTGTAATTTGAATGTTTCCTGATATGGTGTGTGTATGAACCAAAGGACATAGAAAAAATCATAAGACATTACACAGAGTCTTCATAGAAAAGTCAACTTTGAGGAAGTCAAAGATGGCAGCAAATGGAAAGAAGACATAAAGCTTTGTTTAAAGAACTGAATTGTGTTACCTTGATCAAAAATATTACATCATTAGTCATATGAAAGATTGATTGAGAAAGACATGCTCATCTACATTTTAAATATAAATCATAATATGTTGTAGAAATTTATGGAACATCTCTGTGGTCTTGAAATAAGAATAGAATCTTGAAATGGAAATAGAAGCATTAATACACAGTGAAATATTAAGACATGCTATGTCAAAGTTTATAAGTTTTATTTGTTAAAAGATAGAGACAGAGTGAAAATGGAGAAAGCCAAGCAATGAACCAGGAAAAAACTCATTTCTGCTGTATAGAGAGAATTCCAAAAGCAGTAAGAATGATTAGGTGTAACTATGACAAGAGCAAAAAAATAAAGTATACTTTTCCTAGAAGACATATTGAAGTAAATCATTATACATGAAAATGTATTCAACTTCCTTATCAAGCAGAAAAATACAAATATGTCCTCATATGTTGTTTCAAGAAGAAGAAGAATAAACATAGAACAGTAAGTCAGTCTTAGCAAGGATGTATATACAACAGGAAACATACACTTCTAGGAAATGTGGAAAGTGTTACAAATATTTATAGCATTCAGCCCTAAAAATTCTTAAGAAATAAATAACAGAAGGATGGATAAAACAGGTCTAAATTGTATTAAAGATATAAAATAACATATACAAATACAGATAAATTTAAAACAATGTACAGATATTGAAATCATATAAAAAATATTCCTTGTGCCTGCTATGTTAGTAAAGCACAGAAAAGTTAGAAATTCTATCTGCTTTCAGAGGTTAACATAGCAATTCCCCCTGAAGTGAGGGACTGGTAAGGGACATGAGGAGAAATCAGTGACCTGATAATGGCCTGGATTATTCAAAATAAAAATTTATGTACATGGTATGCAGTTATTTTTAATTAATTATGGTCTTAGTCACTTGTATTATTTCTTAGACAATATAAATGATACTCAAAGTTAAGGGAGGCAACGCTTATTTATGTCAAAATTTCTGGAGGGTTCAGCTCATAGTTCGCTGGCTCCAAGGCAGCGCAGTGTGGAGAAAAGCATCAGAGAGACTAAAGAATTCATAGTGGGCAGAAGGTAGTCAGGCAGCAAAGCAGAAATCAAAGGCAGTGACCCCCTTTCTGTGTCTGATAGTCTATATGGGCTATGCACACTTAGGACAAGGTAACAAGCACACCCAGGGTGAGCACTCTGATTATCCATGCATAGAACAAAGCCAAGCCAGTTACACGAAGATCTGTTACCCAGGTTGGGCTTGAAATTTTTATCCTTCCTCAGCCTCCTGGGTAACCAGCATTGTAGCTATCCATCATCCATGCTTCTGACCACTTAAAATGTATTTTCAACCCATGCAATTTTTTTTACTGGTACTGTGAATCAATGCCAAACCTGGACCCTACCTGTCAAGTGGTCACCCACTGAGCTGTAAGCATTACAGCTTTGTCAGTATTATATTTACATTGAAAAATTTAAATAGTTTAATGTAACAAGATTTCACAGGTTACAAGTATAACAACACTTAACTGTATAAGTGGTTTTCAAAATAAGCTTTAACTGCTGGTTTATGAACTATTATCACTCAATGGATAACTTCAAGTTAAAATGAAATCAACTATGTGAAAATTACTGTACAAGATGTTAAAATATACAAATAAAATACAATAAGTATTATGAAGTGCTCTTACTTTTTTGATATATTTAGTTTAAGATTATCTAATATTATATTCAACAAAATGACTGATTCTTCTTATTGAAAACCAATATTTGAATATATTTGGTAAGAATCCTTGAAGACATATTAACCCATTCATTGATACAATAGTGATGAAGATAAATTAAATATTAAATTGGTATGGCATTAATTTGGTCTTTTATTACTGTTGCTTTTTATACTCTTAATGTTCAATTTATCAAGATTACTCCCTAATAGATAATAAGCCTCAGTTTACTGTGACACACACACACACACACACACACACACACACAATGGTGTTGGAGCCATTAAAGCTGAATACACATGTATAGCTGTGGTCTGTCCCAGACATGGCTGAACTGAGAATGAGGAGAAACCTCAGGGAGCATGATAGGCCAAGTTAAGGCCACCTGGAGACTTTCTGGATCATTTTCCTCCCATGAATCCCTCCCACAGCTAGCTCAGTCATAGCCACTCCCATTGCCTCATGATAAGTGTCTTACCAACAAGTCATACTTAGCAGCCATGCCCTGATCACAGCCCTCAAGCCACTCCTTCAATGAGTACCTGAACATTCAAAAGTGAATTCTTTCATTTCCATTTGCTTTCGCTATTGATCTCTACTTTCATTCCATTATAACATTGAAGGTTACAGCAAATCTCATAGTACATGCTATGAGATGTGGGGAAGAATACTTAATCTGTTGTTGGTTACAGTATTTTGTAGAAATTTACTAAAGTGCATTTTATCACAGTTTTGTTGAAGTTCTATGATATTTTTGCGGTTTACTTGCAAATGCTGTAAAAGAAAAGTACAGTTTATCAACGTACAGAGAATCCAACTGAGAAAAATTGAGAAGCCAATGTTCTTGGGAAGCTTTAACTTTAAGTTTCTTCCATGTGGTATTGTGGGGCTGATCTTAGTCCTCTGGAAGACTCTTAAGTTGCAGGTGTTGCTAACTGACACTCCTCTGGACACTCTGTAGACAAAGAAAAGAAGTGTGCATGTACTACGTTAAGAGAAATACTTTAGCCCAAAGGCTTGCATTGTCTGTGAGATTCACTTTACCTGAAAGATCAGTGTGTGTGGTATATTCAAGTGCTCAGTTATTAGATCTATGACCCTTAATTTATATTCAGTGAAGCAGAGACAGAGATAATGGAATAGAAGGAAAATGTTAGTTAAGATTCCAGTGGCTGTCTCAGTCAGAAAAGCTATTTCAATGACCATGCTCCTAGATGTCATCCTGCTAGGAGAATTTAGGCATTGTCTGTCCATGGGATATTTGGCTCTGTATGGTTTGAGATTACTAGGGACAACATAGAAAGGAACAAGGGAAAAGAAGTAGAAGAGGAATCCACATGAAATCTGAGCTGGTGTTAACTTGTGAGAAACAATGCTATGAATTGAAAAGAATGAAGAAGTGAACAGTTGATTGGTATCAGAAGGATATCAATCTCAGTGAATCAGCAATTTTTATATACAAATGTCAACGTACTTGCATATAACCTAGTGGAATAACCCTTACAATTCAAATAGCATGAAGATTACTTATTATGTTTAAAGTAGTGTTAAAATTATATAAATTTGAGTTATAATGTGTATTTTGGGAAATACTGAAAAGAAAATATCAGTACATATTCAGCACCTGTGCTTTTAGAAAATATTTCATGGCCATGTTTGCTAGATCCATATATGTGAAACATATTAGTACAGAAAGCAGACTATGAAGCATTTCCAGAAGAAATTTGAATCTATAAATAAAAACATACTCCCAATCACAGTCCACACCAAACAGTAAGTTGACTTTAAGTAGAGTGCTGATCAAATTTTAAAGTCTAGCATGTGGAAAGATTATTCAAACACAACAAAAGGTATTTAACCATAAGGTGTGACATGACAAAATAGTTAATTTTAAAACAAGAGTTTCGTCTCACCAAAGTTACAAGATAATATGTTTCTAGTGTCTCAGATAATTAACAGACACACAAACACAACAGAAAAAGATTTTCAGACTAAACCAAAGAGACCCTTAAGAAAGAGGCTGCCCAATGCCCTATGGTCATTTGCAGAGTAACAGGAAAAAGAAAATAATGCTACTGCTCTTTTAGCTTCTTGCATTGTGCAACAACTAGAAAGCTAAAGTGAAATATTACCTTTACTAAATGATAGTGATATGCCAGGACTCTCACAGTCTTTTGATAGGCTTGTCAACTCACACAAGGACTCCAGGAAACTGTTAGTGTCTATTAAAGCTCGAAAGATTGTAATACAGCTAATTTTTTTACTCCTACGTATAGGACCAACAGAAATCGCTTTGTGTTTCAAAAACACAAGTTCTTGATTTTACATACCAGTGCTATTTGTGATATCCCTACTCAAAAATAGACACACATGTGCATTTTTAGCCAAATTCAAAGTCACTTGTCAGGTGTTCAATTTAATGACATACAGAAATTCTAATCAATGATTTATGATAATGTGCAACAAAATGGATCATGTCATTAAAACCATATGGAATGAAAAATCCAAATATCCAAAAACTTGATGTTGTATAATCACATTGATATAAACCACAAAAGGTGAAATTGATCTGTCTTCCCTGAGGTCAGGATAGTGCTGCACTGAGTTGAGCTGGGAAACCATGGGCTGGTATGATAACAGTGGAACTAATGGAGGGTGAACAAAAATCCATCCCTTGAACTTGTAATTTAACCGCAAAGAAGTGTCCAGATCATGAAACCTCACTGAGGCATTTACTTGCAACCTGTGTGTATACCTTTAAAATGAAAAATAATCATCATGAGAAAATACTGCAAGACAGTTAAAACAATTATGCTTTACCTGTATTTCCTAAGAGCATTTTAAAATACTAAGTAACATCACATTGTGTTTTGTTTGCATTGTGTGGTGGAATTTCTAGATTAGACAAAATAATATCCCAAGTATATGATATATAAAGTAAAAAGTTAAACTTTACAACTACAAAAACACCACAGGAAAATTTTAAAACAGACAGGTTTTAAAAAAATAAAAAGTGCGTGATGAAAAGCATGAAATAAATTAGCATATTTTTACTCCAGTATCATATTCTCATGATAGACTGATTTTCACAAACAGAAAATCACGTATTTATTTAACAGGAAATATCAACCACATTTCACTGAAAACATTTTTGGAGCTAGAACTTAAATGTCAAGCTTAGAAAAGAAAATATGTATGCAATTATAATCAGATGAAATATATATACATATATATATATATATATATATATATATATATATATATATATATAATAAAAAGGATTTTGTCAACACTTTCACTGGTCAATTTCATAAGTTTTCATTTGCAAATTTTCAATATTATTATTTTATGGGTAACAAACATGACCAGTAGTTTGCTTTGGTTCTTTGTTGCTCTGAGGAGGAAACACAAGACCATTCTTGGTACTGAGTTGCATTACATTTCATATTAATTGCTTCATGACAGGACCTCACTAAGTTCCCCAAGCTGTCCTGGAAGTCCCTACCCTCTTGATCATGTTACTGGGTCGCTGAGATTACAAGCACACACCACTGTGCCTGGACAATCAGTGTGTGTGTCCCGTCTGCCTCGACATCACGGAGTGTGTCGCAGGCTCTCTGTGTGAAGGAGAGCCTCACGTGCAGCTTTGCACACTGAGAGTCCAGGATCTGCAGGCTCCACTGGCTTGACCTTTTGAGATGGCAGCAAGGGGAAGCTCAGCTTTCCTGGAGTGCAGGGGCAAAGCCTCACTTCAAATAGCACCACAGACACAGGGATGCTTGCAGGCAGGCTGCTCTTTCTGTTGCTCTACAATGACACAAGTCCTACTTGTGTGTACACACCAAACGTCCCCACAATGCAAGGAACCAACTTTGCCCCAGAAGACACTTGGAGGACAGAAGCCATGTGCAAACCTCACCTCCAGGACTGCAAATACAGCATGTGGTCAGCAGGTCATGGCAATCCCAGGTTCTTGGAGGCCAATATTAGTTCCCACTGAGGATGATGGTCTTCAAAGCCAGGGAATTCTGCATGAGAGCAGCATGCTGGCCTGAGACCCTAGATGCAACACTTCACTACTGCTGCTCATGAGGGAAAGAGACTGAAGATTTCCCTGTTTTAGGATCCTTCAATGGATTGAATGTTTAACTCTTAAATCACATGTGCAATGGGGCGTGAATGTTGAATTTTAACCTTCACAAATCTTTGGGAGAAGATTCTACTGCTCATTTCATCAAAAAAGATGAGGCAGCTTTAGCATAGACAAGCTAAGAGATTTGATTAACTTGGCTCAGTGCTAAGGGCAGAGTGTGGTATGAGCTATTTCCAGCTGGTCACAGAGACTTTATCCTAACCCTAGTCTAAACTGGGGTGGACAGTTTAGCTGTGCTTATCCTGACACCAATTGTTTGCACCAATTTTTAGGTCTCCTCATTTTGTTTTACTGGCATGAAAATCTATATCAGAATTCTGTCACTTGGAAGGGACCTTGGGTAATGTCAAACATTAATAACTTTTGGAAATGCAAATAATATATGCATGCACAGAATGCACTTTAATACAATATATATTTCCCCTGTTGTGTTAGATTTAGATATAGAAAGATTGACATAGTATTAGAAGAGCTTGAGGTTAAAATTATTTACCTGTATGTCAGAAAAAAATTACAAATTTACTTATTAAATAGATAATTAAGAAATGCTATGCTTTTCTGAGAAACTAAGAAATGAAAACCTTGTATGACAAGTAAAAGAAAAAACTAAAGTTTAAAATTTGTAGTCATATACTTATGTACCTACTATATAACATGGTACCATGTAATTATTTATTATTGTTATCTATTTTTTGCTATCAATGAAATTTCATTGGTTAAAGATATTAAAATACCTGCTATGTGATATTTAATGTGGAAGGCACTATATGTACAATTGAAATCATAGATTTAGTATTGAGAATGAAGCTTGAATATCAATAAAGCAGAGAATATGTCACAATATCCACTGTACCCTGTCACATGTGCTCATTCCTGGAACACACCTGCTCTCCTTTTAGGAGCAGAGGAGTCTGCAGCAGTTCTGATGGCTCCATTATTTCTGGGAGACTAACTCATATTTCCATCGTGGGATTCAGGTGAAGAGTCAGAGTCAGTGACTCTACATCTGCCACTGCTGTTGTAGTCAGACTCGGTTTCTACATGGGATTAGATGGTTCTGAATCAGTTCTGCTCTTTACTATGAATGTGGCAGTTTTACAGACACATTTCTAATAATACTGAATATTTTATCTAATAGAAAATGTATAGCAGAATGGCTTTAGATTGACTTTGCTAGCCTAAAGAACTTTTAAAACTAATTTGATTATACCTTATTATGTAAAATTGATTACATAAATTGTATCAAATTCATGAATCTTTCATGATGCATTGGTGTAATTAGAGTAGGAGCCACAGAGATGGACATAATGCCTGGCAACATTTAATTTCTTTACAAGCTCAGATAACTCATATCTCAGGGTTTCTTCTGGCTTCCTGAAGACTTCCTTCTTGGATTACTTCCAAGTCAAAGAACTATTTGGTGACATGAAAATTCACTGCAGCTCCAGTGCTCAACTTTCCCTCACACATCCTGCCTATAAAAGGAAGCACAAAATGCTTACCTTATGCTTTCCTCATTCTGAGATGGGGGACACAGTGTGAAGCCCTGAGAAGCCAGCATGGATGTGGGAGGGGAGGCACTGAGGCCCTGCCATCAAGCTTTTGGATTTCATGACCTCACTCCTCACAGGCTGTAATTATCACCTCAATTTTAGAGAGGACAGCAGTACAAGACTGGAGTCCCCTTAGGAATTCTGAAACTTTCCCCAGTTGCTAATTTGAATGTTCAGAAGTTAGTAGCAATCATTGCCAGTGGAATTCTCCCTGTCCCTGCCTCTCCTCTGCACATCCTATTCTCTGGTGACAGCACTCTATTCTCACCTTCTATGACATTAGCTTTCATCAGAGTCCACATTTCATGACCAATGTCATCTGGTTCTTATCATTCTGTGCCTCCCTTATGGCAATTAACAGAATGATGTCCAGTTCATCCACATGATTGTGAATGATTTTACTGTCTTATGGTGAGATAGTAATTTGCACCACATAAAATGTATATGTGCCCTGTATTCTCTAGTCATACATCATGTGATGCACAGCTCAGCTCTTAATGTTTAGAGTGAATAGTGCTGCACAGAAGATGATAAAATAGAAACAAACTAATGATTACTTTTCTCATTTCAATGCCCACATTTTACTTTGCAATCCACTGTAACTTGATATTTGTTGCTAGTGAGAAGTGTCTAGAATCCTTCTTTTACCTATATTGATGGAACTCTCCCTGAAGAACACATTACTTACTGTCTTTTCTTTTTGCAGCAGACTATTGGTACATCAACTGATATCTTGTACTACTCATCTCTTCCATTAGTCTAAGCATCTCTTTTTGTTTCAGTGTCATGCTGTTCTGCATTTTATAGCTTGATAATATAGTTTTAAAACTGGTAGTGTGATACTATAGGCCTTGTTATTGAAGACTACTTTTGGTATTGCAATCATGTGTGATTGAATTCAAATATTAAGTTTATTATTCATATATCTTTGAAGCAATCTCAAGTTTTAAAAAGATTACATTGAACTTCTAAAATACTTTAGGTAGATTGGCATATAATAATATCAGTTCCTTCAGTCAACATGGGACACAAGTTCAGTTATTTTTGTTTTGTTAATATTTTTCTTTAATGCTTACAGTTTTCCAAGATCAGATTATTCTTATACTAGGGTGATTTTTTTTATATTTATCTTACCATTTAAACCAGTAAAATGCCAGTGATTTCCTGATCTTTTTAATTAGTCCAATGCTAACATTCAAAAATACTACTGATTTACCCCTGCATATCAAGATGGAGGGAAGTGGAAATATATAAAGGAGTTTGGGAATTCTTCACAGGGAGTAAATTCTTAGGCCAATAGAAGGGAACCATAGAGTCCAGGTGATTGTCCTGAACTTCCACATGCTGGTTCACTGGAGTTCTGGAAATAAGCAGGAATTTTTGATAGTATGGAGTATGGAATGTCCATATGTCTCTGTCTCACAGAGTACATGTCCAAGTGAAGGCAAAAGAAGATTTGGATATAAAATTACTTGCAGACATGTACGATGGAGCTGTCTTTTCTTTTGTCATGTTTTGAGATTGAAAAAAAATAAACAAAAAAAAATAGATCTGCATTCTTTGAAACACCAGGTCCAAGATGCCAGAATAAATGTCCCTGAGGGACCACTGATCATATGTACAAACATATTGTGGGGAAACTTCTGCTCTAGAGGAGCTGACCCTGGCTGATGTAGGTCTTCTATAGCACAGTTCAAGGTAAACAGGGTGAAAGTTCTATGGCTCTGTAAATAGTTCTCATACTCAGCTGAAATGCTTTCAGATTTTGCCGGTTGTGTTAGCACAAACCTGCAATCCCAGTTACTCAAGTTGCTGATTCTGGAGACCACAATTTTAGGCCTGTGTGAGCAACTTATGATGGTCTTGTCTAAAAAGAATTGGAAGAGTGTGGAATGAAGCAGAGTGGGACAACACTTCTGGCTTCAAAGTACAATGAGGCCCCATAAGAAATTTCCCAATTTATTTTCTCATGCTTATCCATATTAAAACATAAAGTTGTGGGTAAAAAGAGAGAAAAGATGTTTAAATTGACAGAAATATACGAATGGAAAAAATGAATATTTATTGCAAAATTTCAACCTTTGTTGTACAGGTATTGTTTCTGCACTATCAATGGGAAGACATATTTGTACAGGTGTTGTGGAAAATAATGCAATACTTTTCAAAAAATTGAAGTAGAACTAACATAGAATCTAACATTTATGATTCTGTCGGTGTATGCAAACAAGACTTCTGTATTCATGAGATTATTTCATGCCCACGTCTGTTGTCACATTATTCATTATACATATTAGGAAAATTACAAGAAAAACCTCTATTCAACAACAGGTACATGCAGTATGGATGAAGGAGAAGGATATCTATATGAGATATGATTATTATTTACATTTTGATAAAAGATCCTTAACATTCATGAACTTTGGACACAGGCTGAAATCAATAAAACAAATAATGTATAACGTTCAGAACATATAGAATTTTTAAAAAGTTACAATGTAAAATCAGAAAGTAAAACAGTAGGTCAATACCAAAGCCTGAGTTATGGACAAACAAGCATGTGTTAAAATTTATTATGTACAATTATATGGGATGAGTAGTTGTGAAGTTCTAATAATATACAGCATGATCATATTATATTGTATGCTAAAACTTAGTAACTAACTAGATCAGGATCTGTCAAGCCCTCAACATTATCTACGTGAAGTCACAAATATGTTGCTTTACTGGACTAAATAATAACTTCAGCCTGAATATGTGACAACATGTTCTTAAATTTATATGATAATCTTCCCTTAGTAATATATCTAAGAACAAAAAAGTGATATTTCTCTAATCGATTTTGTGCTTTGATCAAACCTAATTTACTTGCTTATATTGCTCATTAGATTTTTTAATATAAACATTTTACATTTTGTCATATTTACTTCTATGTATATTTCATAACTTATTAACTATGACCTCCTTTCTACTGCACTTAGCAATTAATTGGACATTTATCTATGTAGATTATTCTCTGTAGGTTCATTTCACATTCCCTTGAGGTATTTGGTTCATCAACTGGAGGACATAACTCCATTGACTTTTTTTTAATTTTATTTAAAGAGGGTGGAAGCAAAACAGAAAAATGGGTAGAAACAATACAGAATATTGAAAAAAATAAGCTGTAAGAAATCACTATTTGATATATTACATACTGTCTTCTTGGATATAGCTATTCAAGTTACAAAATTAAAGCATACAAAGTGGACATTCAAACAGTGAGGCTGCAAACAGTTATGTTCACTGATCCAACAAAAACTTAGTAACAGGTTATTAATCCTACACACTTAAGTATACATAGTTATCTCTTTTAGGGCACTTTCTTTTACTCCTCTTGCTTTTTTTTTGAAAAAAAATTTTTTATTTAAAGACAGAATTTTGAAACAGAAAGAGGGTAGAAACAATGCAAAACCTCAAAAACAAAACAAAACAGAAAAAAAAAACAAAAATAGTAACCAGTAAAAAATCACTAGTTTATAATTACATACTTTCCTCTTAGATACAGTTGTTCAAGTTACAAAAGTAAAGTCCACAAGTGGACATCCACAGTGAGACTGCAGTCAGTTTTTCTCATCCATCCAACTAAAACTTTAGCAACATGGTTATTAATTCCACACTCTCAAACATACATGCAGTTATATCCTTTAGAATACTCTCTTTTCCTTTTTTTATTCTTTACAATAATTATAATCCATTCTTGTAAACTACTTAGAAGTTTTACACTTGTAAAAGTCTCTATACATATACCTAGCTTTCTGTATTAGAGGGAGAAACAAATCAAAACAAGTCAGCAATACAAATTCCTAGAGAAACACGAAATGAAAAGAACATACAAAAGCACAAAACTAGGTGACCTACAGTAGTTACTATGATGTCTCTTGTTATTTTCAATAGAATTGTCTATATTGTCAAATATAAACTTAGCATTTCTTTACACTATTAATAAAATCTAAACATTGGAGACATTATAGGACTTCAAAGGCAGTTAACAATCAAACCAGAATGGGTATCCTATTGAGTCCTGTCATCTTCAGAGTACTTGCCCCTACTCTCAGACTCAACACTCTCAAGCATAGCAGATTCAAATAAAATCAGTCAAGATAAAACAGTGATATAACCAATTTTCTCTGTCTTATCTCTGCCATGCTATTTTTCTGTTATTATTTGTTTACTTTTCCCCTTCATTCCACTGTCTGCCCCTTTCTTTGAGGCCTTTCTGCCATTATTTCAGGAACCCTGGTGATTTTCTTCTCTCTCTCTAGAATGTCCTTCAGTATTCCTTGCAGGGTTGGATTGGTGATCACAAACTCCCCCAATTCCTCTTTGTCATGGAAGTATCTTGTCTCTCCATTAATTTTGAGAGACAGTTTTGCAAGGTACATCATTCTGGGTTGGAGGTTATTTTCTTTCTGGGCTTGGAATATTTCACACCAAGATTTTCATAATTTGATGGTTTGCATTGAGAAGTCTGCTGTCATTATGATGAGTTTTCCTTTATAGGTAATATGTTTCTTTTCTCTGACCACTTTTAACATTCTGTTCTTGTGATGGATTTCTGGGATTCTGATTATTATATGTCTGGGTGTAGATCTGTTTTGCTTGTAGCTGGCTGGAGTTCTATATGCCTCATTTATCTGAACTTCACTTCTGTTACCTATGTTTGGGAAGTTTTCCTTAATTATTTTTGTGAATAGACTTTTTATTTCATTTGTATTTGTTGCTGCATCTTCATTCACATATTTTATTCTTAGGTTATAAATCCTCTTGTCATCTTCTAGCCTTTGTATCGTTGCTTCCTGGTTCCTTGTTATTTTTAAGAGATTCTTCCTTTCACGATCATACTTTGCAAATCTATCTTCAAGTTTTGAAAGTTTGTCTTTAGTTTCTGTTAAAAGGTTTTGCCAGGTTTCAATGGAGTTTTTCATTTCCTGATATTCTCTTTGGATCTGTTTCATATATTCTAGATTTTGTTTATATTTTTCATCAAAGCCTTCTCTCCTTTCTCTGGGTTCCTCTATTCTTTCACTTGTGCCTACTTGAGGATTACCCAGGACTTCTTTTATTAATCTTCTTATATCTTGCTTCACCTGAGTTAGAATTTCAGATTTAAATTTGACGATGAGGTCATGGATGTATTTCTTTATATCCCCTGAGGCTGTCTCTGACATTGCAGGTTTGCTGCTCTCAGCCTCCTCTGCATTTACCTCTGTTGGACTCACTTTTCCTGGTTCTGCAGTTGGGGACCTTTTGCTCTTTCTCTGTCTTGTCATATTTTTGGCCCCTTCAGACAGGTGGGTGGTGGAGGTCTCTGGGCCTTTCATATTGCTTACAGTTTTTCTGCAGTGCACTTGTTAGGGAAGTACTGCCCCCCAGTCCACTGTGGATCTGTGAGTTGCACACTGAGAGCTGGCTCCTCCCCCTACACCAGTAAACCAGTTTATGCTTCAGCAAGTTTGTGTGTTCCCTGGGGATTCCACTGGCCCAGAAAAGCCTAGTCCCTGGCTATTGGGTTTCAACCAGGGGCATGGCCCTGCCTGAGCAGATCCCACCAATCTGCTTTGGACTAGGAGGCATCAGTGGATCCTGCCTTGGGTTTTGATTCAAGCCAGTCCTGCCCAAGTCCAAAATGTCACCCAGCCAGTCCTCCCCATTTGGGGATTCCAGTTTCCATCACTCACCAAAGTTCATGCAGCTCGACTGGGTGTTTCCACTCTGTGTCTCAGCGCCTCCTCCAGCCGAGGGTCTGGAGCTCACCAACCCCCATTCTCAGCAGGGCCGCGACCTCAGCTCAATCATGAGTCACCTGACTCTAAGACGTGCCGGTACAGCGATTGGGGCTAGCCCAGCTCCAGCCCTCTGTCCATGCTTCCTTTTCTTCTTTCTTCTTTCTTTTTCTTTTTCCTCAGTTTCTTCCTGGGTCATGAGAATTCCTCTCCTTTTGTCTGGCTTTCTCCATGTTGCCAGATTCCAGCATTTGAGTTGTTTTTATTTTTTTTTTCTCAGAGAGGCTCTGCTATCCTGCCACCACTCAGTCGGCCATCTTGTAATCTCCTCCACTGAATTTTAACATGCATATGTTACATCTCCACATTGAATCTGTGTTGATTCACTCACTTTTCTCTCCAGGGCAGAGCACCAGTGTTAATGCCTCCAACAAAAGCCTCCATGTTTCAGAGTACATGGGTCCCCAGTGTTGAATTTAGTGCTCATTTATACCTCACCATCCTGTGAGCTTACAGAGTTGTACAAATGGTCTCCAGTGCTTGATGTATGGGATTCTGGCATGATGGTGCTCAACTCCATGCTCCCTAGGCACATCCGGCTATCTTTCAACTCCTTTAATCATAACATCATGGACAGTACAGCTCAGGAGTCTGTGAGAATGTAGGTGATCAGTTTTGTGGAACAAAAAATTCTCACATTGTCCAGGACTCAGTGAGCCTACATGATTGCCTGTCCCTCCCTCAGGCTCAGCCTCCAACTTCCCTGTGGCCTCTTCCCAGGGAGGATGGAGTATAAGTACCTCCACCACACACTCCTCTGCTCATTGGAGATGCTCATTACAAACAAGAGACCTTTAATTGTTTCTCGGAATTGGAATTAAGGAAAAGTGTTTGAATACACAACTCTGGCATCTTGCTGAAATCAAGAGAGCAGATACTTTCTGTCCTCTGGGGAGATGAGACAATACATCATCTGTATTTTTCCTTGAGTCTGGCATCCTCCTCCCCCACAGACAATGGCCCATGTGCCTGCTAACCTGAAGTCACCACCCTAGTAGTAAGAAGCTGAAAAATGTGTGTTTTAGTCTAAGAGGCAGAGTCTGCAAGGAAAGCAGGAGCACCTGTGTTTTGGGGAGAAGTTCTTATCTGGAGAAGGCCTGCTTGTAGAGTTGATCAGATCTGCACCAAAGACACACAGAAAGTGAGTGATCCCTATGTCCTGCACAGAGCTTATAGCTTCCAGTGTAACCTTTCTAATCATGATTGCTGATACTGGGCTCAATAATATGCAGTAGCTATGAGGTTTAGAACTTCAAAATGGAAATTAATTTATCTCTTAATTTACCATAGAAAAACCACAGAAACTTACATTGTAAAGTTGCATCTAATGCAAGGAAAACTAAAATGCATAACTTTATGGGATACAATGGATCCAGTTTAGTTATTTCATTTTATGATAAATGCTCAATGAATAGTAATTGATGAGATTTTCTCCAACTTGGATGTGACAAGCTTAACTGAGTCACTCTATATTCTTACTAAAAATATGTAAAAATCTATGAAATCTTTTTAGTTTGTTTATATTTGTGTGTAATTTTTTGTTAATGTTATTGATACAAATGGTAAGTAATTCAACATTTTCATGCATTATTATTAAAATTTTTGTTTTTCAATTGTTCATAGTTAATATATAGAGTTCTTTCTCTGAGAGACTTCTGGTTAAAATATTTTTCCACTCCATGTGTTGTCTTTTTATGCTATAGATGATATCTCTTAATATATGAAAACTTTTTAATGAGATCATATCCAAATAAGAAATAGCATTATGAGATTAATACACACTTTTCAGGTGAAAAAATACAAATGGTATATATATATATATATATATATATATATATACCATATATACCATATATATAAAATACATATGGTACATATTTATATATATATACCATATATATAAAATACAGATGGTATATATATATATATATATATATATATATATATATATGAAAAAACCATTCAACATCATTGACCATTAAAGAGATTCAAATTAAAACAATGCTGAAAATCCATTCTCCCCAAAAAGAGTGGCTATCATCCAGAAATCAACCAATAATAAGTAATTCTCAGTACTGGTGTGAGTGCAGGCTAGTACAACCACAGTAGAAATCATTGTAAGGTTTCAAGTTTATCCTTTATATCTGAGCAGCAATCTGTAGTATAAAAAATCTTCCTTTTATGAAAAATGTAAAACAAAGTGTCATAACAAAATAACAGGAGAATAATAATAATAGTTAATACATTGAATGCTATTAACTTAAATTAGTTATTCAGGATACAATATATGGGTGCATCAATTTCTTCAGTCAATATTAGCACAACCCTTCATTTTTAATGAACCAAAACACACTGATAGCATTACTGACTTCCAGTTTTTTCCTTTTCCCTACTGTCCTTTTCCACCA
The DNA here is from genome assembly GCA_004027455.1 of Hydrochoerus hydrochaeris. Classification (NCBI taxonomy): domain Eukaryota; kingdom Metazoa; phylum Chordata; class Mammalia; order Rodentia; family Hydrochaeridae; genus Hydrochoerus; species Hydrochoerus hydrochaeris. The sequence goes on from PVLA01010039.1 coordinate 52,168, forward strand.
CCCCAGTACTTTTTTTCCTATTGAAAAATTTATTTCCATTTCACAATATTGATTGTGTATTTTAGCCCTTCCTCACCCTTTCAGTTTCACCTAAAAGGGTGACAATAGGATATTTACACATTTGAATGTAATTTATTTCACTTATAGCTATCATATTGAGGCTATTTGCATTGATGGTTATAACTGATATATATATATATATATATATATATATATATATATATATATGGAGAGAGAGACAGAGAGACAGAGAGAGAGACAGAGAGAGAGACAGAGAGAGAAAGAAATAGAGATAGAGATAGTGACAGATATAGAGCTAGTGATAGAGATAGAGATACAGATAGAGATACAGATGCATAATCAGGTGCAGGTGCAGATGCAGAACCAGATGCAGATACATATACAGAGACAGATACAGATACAGAGACAGAGACAGATCAGTAGTTTTATCTTTGTCACATTATTTTTCTGCTGCTTGTGCCCTGCTTTTTGCCTCTGTTTACTTGGTTACCTTTTTAGTGAATTATTTCTTTTATTTTTCTTGAAATTGTGGTCATTTTATATTTATCAAGAATATCTTTCAGTAATCTTTGTAGAGTTGGTTTTGTAGTCATAAAAATCTTCAGTTGTTCTTTGTCATGGAAGTATCTTATTTCTCCATTAATTTTGAAACAGTTTTGTAAGATATGTCAATCTGGTTTGAAAGACGTATTCTTTCAGGACATGAAATACTTCACTCCAAACCCTTCCTGATTTGAGGGTTTGTGTAGAGAAGACTGTTTTGATTCAATTAGGCATTAATTTATAGGTGATTCTTTTTTTGAAATAGCTTTTAATGTTCTGATTTTTACTTAGTTTCTGGGACTGTAATTATAAAATATCTGGGTTCACATTTATTTTGATTATGGCTGTTTGAAATTCTATAGGCCTTACTTATCTGTATGCCAGGCACTGTTCACAAGCTTGGGGGATATTTCATTTTTTCTTCTGCAATTTTTCTTAACTGTCATTTGAGTTGACTCCTGTTGACATCTGTTTACTTACAATTATGAGTCTTATAGTGTTTTCCTTTGCATAATCTTTCAGATGTTCAATTTCTATTTACTGATTCCTTGTTATTTCAGAGGTCTTTCCTTCAGTGAGCAATACATTTGAACCTTTTTTATGTCAGAAAGTCTATTTTTAATTGATTACAACGGTTTTGTCAGATATAAGTGGAATTTTTTATTTCTTGAACAGCTCTTTCAATATATTTTATGCATTCTATTTATTTCATAAATTGTTCAGTCTTAATCATTTTTCTGTGTTCTTCTATTTTTGTTTATGTCTCTCCTGAAAATGTTTTTATTTTAAAAAGCAAAACAGAAAGGATAGAAGTGATACATAATTTCAAATATTATTAAGAAATTAGCATCAGTTAATATATTACATATTGTTAACTTAGAAGTACTTGCTAAGGTTACAATATTTAGCCATGAATAAATGATCAATGAAACAATGAAAACACAAACTCCTCTTTTTGATGAACAAACAGATTGATAGATTAGTTATTCATATATATATATATACATATATATATATATGTGTGTGTGTGTGTGTTTACATCTAATGTTTTCCCTTCCTCCTTTTCTCCTTTCACCTATTCCAGTTGTTCTTTCTATTTGAGCACTTTTTTTCCTTTCATTATCATAATATCTATTGTAAACTTTGGATCTTATGACTCTTTCACTTTTTTTGATGCTAAAAGGATAATACTGTATTTCCCAATATGAGTTTCATTTCTTTCACTTATGAGCATGGTCTCAAGTTGCCTCTGTGTATCTATAAGAGCCTCAAAATTATCTTTTTTTATCTGAGTAATATTCCACTATATAAAAATACCACATCGTTTTTAACCACTGCACTGTTGATGGGCATTTGGTTTATTCAAAGCTTTAACTATTACAGATTGTGTTGCTATGTCTGCTCTTGATTTGCTGACCAATTCCATAATTATGATTTCTAATTCATGTTTTTCCAGTATTTGGGATCATGAGCTGAATCTCCAGCCCCACAAAATTAATTCTTAACCTAAGAGGTTCTTGTTTTAATTACCTACATAACCACATGGATTTATTTCTTTACTTTAATTGGTACCATTTCAGATATTTCAGATGTGTGATTTCTATTTTTATCTATCTCCATATCTCCTGAACTTGTTCTCTGTGTGCTTGAATAATGAGCTTGAAATTTGCTACAGTGACTTGTCACTGCCTGTTTCAAAAATTCTTTTACTGTGTGTGTGTTAGTCTTTATATGTTTTTGTAGTATGGAGCTATATGACTGATATCAAGGCTTTTCTAGGAAAAATATATTCTTTGGGAATGGCTTTTAAGTGTAAGCGATTCTTGGCTTGTGTCTGTCTCAAGATGCTATCTTCCTGCTTGATTAAGAGTGGGATGATGGTATTGGTTTGATCCAGTATCCAGTACTTGATGTTAGTCTGTGATGAAGTTAATACCCCCAAAGAATCCCAGCATTGTTACAGAAGGGAAAACAACTTATTAGAACTGAAATGACATCCTAGCTAATGTAGTATAATTGAAAGATAACATGTCAACAATAAGCCCATATATAACACTTATAACCCTTAATGTAAATGGCCTCAATTCACCAATTAAAATAAACAGAATGGGAGAATAGATCAAGAAACAACATCCATCCATATGCTGTCTACAAGAAGCCCATCTAACCCAAAAGGAAATTCATAGACTAAAAGTCAAAGGATGGAAAACAATACTTCATGCAACAGAAACTCAAAAAAAAAAAAAAACAAGGATAGCTATTCTGTTTGCAGACCATGTGAACTTCAAACCAAGAGAGGTCCAAAGAAGTAAAGAATGTCATATATACTAGTTAGTGGGAAACTTCAAGAGGAAGAGATAACAATCTTAAATATATATGCACCAAATTCCAGAGCATCCAGCTATACAAAGCAAATATTAACAGAAATGAAAATCAAATAAGCAATACCACAATTATAACAGGAGACTGTAGCACACCATTGACACAAAGGGACAGATCAACTACACAGAAAATCAGAAAATAAATGTCAGAACTGAATCACACCAGAGAACAAATATACCTGATAGACGAATACAGAGTGTTCCACACAACATCAGAATATACATTCTTCTCAGCAGTACATACCACATTCTTTAAATACACCATAGACTAGTGCACAGAAAATATTTCAGTAAATGCAAGAGAAATGAAATTATCCCATGCATGTCATCAGATCATATCACCATGAAACTGGAAATTAATGATTAAAAAACTGAAAAAAACCCACAAACACATGCAAATTAAGTAATACATTCTTGAGCAATCAATGAGTCACAGAGGAAATTAAAGAAGAAATTAAACAATATCTAAAAGCAAATGAAGATACAAATACCACTTACTGTAATCTGTGGAATGCAATGAAAGCAATATTTAAAGGAAAATTTATTGCACTGAGTTTCCACATTAGAAAAACAGAATGACCACAAATAAACAACCTGTTCCTACACTTCAAACATCTAGAAAAAGAAGAGCAAGCCAAGCCCAAATGCAAAAGAAGGAAGGAAATTATAAGGATCAGAGCAGAAATTAATTCAGTAGACACTAAGAAAACAATACAAAGAATCAATAAATCAAAGAGTTGGTTCCTTGAAAGAATAAATAAAATTGACAAGGTCCTAGCCAAACTAATTAAAAAAAAAAGAAAGAAAGGAATAAAATTCATGCAACACAGAATGAAAAAGATGACTCTGTGGAAATACAGAAGATTATTAACAGCTATTTTAAAAACCTCTACTCTCATATGTTCCATAACACAGAAGAAATAGAGATTCCTAGAAACATAAGAACTGCCAAAGCTGGGTTAAGAAGATGTAAAACTGTTGAATAACCCAATTTCTATTTATTAAATTGACAGTGGGATAAGGCCCTTACCAAAAAAGAAGAGCCCAGGCTGAGATGGATTCACTGCAGAATTCTACAAGAAATACAAGAAGACTTAATGCCAACACTCCTCAAACTGTTCAGTGAAACTGAAAGGAAGCAATTCTACCTAACCCATTCTTGGAAGTAAATATTACTTTGGTACCAAAATCTGAGAAAGACCCAACAAAAAAAAGAGAACTACAGGCCAATCTCCCTAATGAACAAAGATGCAAAAATTTTCAACAAAATATTGGCAAACAGCATGCAGCAAAGCATCAAGAAGATTATACAACATGACCAAGTGGGATTCATCCTAAGCATGCAGGGATGGTTCAACATATGTACATCAATAAATGTAATCCAGCATATCAATAAATCCAAAAGAAAGAATCACATGATCATTTCTATAGATGCAGAAAAAGCTTTTGATAAGATCCAACACCCATTCATGATAAGAAACTTACAGAGAATTGGAATAGATGGTCTATACCTCAATATGATAAAGGCCATTTATGACAAACCAACAGCCAGTGTCATATTAAATGACCAAAAACTGAAAGCCTTTACCTTGAAATCAGGCACAAGACAAGGATGTCCCTTATCACTGCTCCTATTCAACATAGTACTGGAAATACTAGCCAGAGCAATTAGACAAGAGAGAGAAATAAATGGAGTAAAGATAGGAAAAAAGGAAGTTAAATTATAGTTATATGCTGATGACATGATATTCTACATAGAAGACCCCCAAACCTCCATTGAAAGATTCCTAGATATAATAAATAAATTCAGCAATGTAGCTAGATACAAAGTCAATACTCAAAAATCAATAGCATTCTTTTATACTAACAAAATCACTGAGAGTGAAATAAGAGAAGCCACACCCTTCATACTAGTATCCAAAAAAAATGAAATACTTAGGAATTAATCTAACAAAAGAAGTAAAAAAAACCTATAAAGGGAAAATTATATACCCTGGAAAAAGAAATTGAAGAGGACCTCAGAAAATTAAAAAACAATCCTTGCTCATGAATAGGAACAATAAATATTGTGAAAATGGCCATTCTTCCCAAAATTTTTATACAGATTGAATGCAATCCCAGTGAAAGTGCCACTAACATACCTCAGAGATCTAGAGAAACGACTCCTAAAAGTTCATATGGAACCAGAAGAGACCTAGAATAGCAAAGGCAATTGTAAGCAGCAAAGCCAAGGCAGGAGGCCTCACAATCCCTGACTTGAAGTTATACTGCAAAGCTACCATAATAAAATCAGCATGGTATTGGAATAAAAACAGACCTGAAGATCAATAGAATAGACTAGAAGATACAACTATGAACACACTCAACCACCTTATCTTTGATAAAGGGACCAAGCCTGTTCACTGGAAGAATGACAGTTTCTTTAATAAATGGTGCTGGAAAAACTGGCTATCCATATGCCAAAAACTAAAATTAGACCCATGCCTGTCTCCATGTACTAAACTGAAATTTAAATGGTTAAAAGATCTAAATATTAAAATAGAAATACTTAATCTGTTGGAAAACAAACTACATAAAAATCTTGAAGATATAAGGGTTGGTAGAAAATTCATGAACAAGAACTGAACTGCAAGGGAAATTCTCCCCAGAATCAATAACTTTGATCACATCTTATTAAACAGTTACTGCATGTACAAAGAAATCACCAGCAGATTGAAAAGAAAAGCCACAAAATTGGAAAAAAATCTTAATGAACTGTCTGACAAATGACTTCTATCTAAAATTTATGCAGAATTATAAAAAATTCAGAACCCCAATACTCAAAGACCCAATCCAAAAATTGTCATCCCAGATGAACACACAGTTCTCAGATGAAGAAATATGAATGGCAAACAAATACATGAAAAAATGTTCATCATCATTGGTCATCAGAGAAATGCAAATTAAAACCACACTGAGATTCCATCTCATTCCAGAAAGAATGGCCATGTTCAACAAAACTACCAACACAAATTCTGGAAAGGCTCTGGGGAAAAGGAACTTTTCTGTACTGTTGGTGGGAGTGTACACTGGTGCAATCACTGTGGAGGTCAATCTTGAGATTCCTCAAAAAGCTGGGATTGGAGGTCCCATTTGACCCAGCTATTCCACTCATAGGCATATTCCCAGAATAACTGAAAATTTCTAACCACAGTGATATATGTGCACCCATGTTTATAGCAGCACAATTTGTAATAGCCAGATCTTGGAAACAACCTAAGTGCTCATCAACTGAGGAATGGATAAAAAAACTGTGGTACTTTTATACAATGGAGTACTACTCAGCTATAATAAATGATCACATTGAGATATTTATAAATAAATGGATGCAGCTTGAATCCATACTCTTAAGTGAAATAAATCAAACTGACATGTATAAATACCATATAATTTCCCTAGTGTAAGAAATGGTAAGGGTACAGAAGATTTTATGGAAATCATGGTTCACCATTGTATTACTTTGAAATCTTATGTTTTCATTCATTGGTTGGAATGATTTTATTCCATTTTGTTTGATCTTAATATATGTGATGGTATGGATAGTTGCTTTGAAGAAAAGACAATATGGCAGCCATTGTTGATTTGATGTCATCTTGTTCTAAAGTCCTACCATGCTTTTGATTTTCTATTTTCATTGGTTCTATCATGTTGTGTCTTATTGCATTTTAATATGTATCATAGCATAAACAAATTTTTATGGAAAATGAGATAATATAATAGCCATTGTTCTTCTTCAGTTATTTGGTTTAGAATGTCTTGTAATACTTTCATTCTCTAGAGTGGTTTTATTCTATTTGTTGTGTTTGACCTTATTGTGTGTAAAGCTAAGCTCAACTATTTCAAAGAAAGAGACATTATGATAGCTACTGTTAATATCCAATTGTCTTGTTGTAAAGTGCTGTGTTGCTTACATTGTTCTGTTCTGATCTGCTTAGATCTATCCTCTTTTGTTTTATTCTCTTTAAAATAAAAAAGGAAATTATCTGCCAGATTTACAAGTCTAAAAAGATATACAACATACCACTAACCTTCTCCTTCCTTCTCTCAACATCTTCCCATGTGATGATAACTTGGCTATCAGATTGGTTTTTTAAAAAATTTGAAACCCAAATACCTGCAAGAAATCTTGGAAGAACTTTTCAGTGTTATTGATGGCACTCCTAAAGCTGTCTCTCTTCAATAATACATAGCACATTCATTGGTCTCAAATTAAGGTATGCCTGAATGAAAATTCCTCTTCATGTAAGTCATAGGTAATCACTCTTGCATTTCTCAGACTCTCCAAAATCCCAGAAAACACCTGAATCCCTTGTCTAAATATATCCTGTCATTTCTTCTATTATATGTGATTGGTTTACACTAATTTGACCTGGTTTCACCAACTGGTTCTACTCAGCCTTTCAAAAGCTGGTTAGAAGATTTCCTTTACTAGAGTATCCTTTGATTTCTCCCCAGAATGAGTCACATTATTTTCCTTATTTCTCAACCTCCTCCTGTTTTACAGTCAATAATGAGGTGCATGGCAGATAAGGCAGACCTCACCAGTGCCTCTTTTTTTGTGTCTTATTTTCCATTCTGTTAGTATTACAACTTGTTTACTTTCTGTCTCAAGGATACAATCACTTCTATGTTCACAGTCATATTAGTCAGTTTAATCTTCCAGAATCCACATATGCACACCCCCTAGTCTTTCTCTGCATATGCCCAAGTACCTGTACAGGACAGTCCAGCTTACCCACTCCTTACTTAACTGGTCCAACCCTTCCCTGACTAAGGAATGTTGTCCCTGTATTTCCATAAATGCCTCCACTTACAAGACCACACCCATTCTGCCACGGTATATTCTCACAAGAATCTTACTTATCCCCATGTACAAGAGAAGTCTGTTTAAATGCACTAGCCTCCAGTAACCCTGGCCATCCTTTTCTCTTTGGGATTTTCCCTTCACTGATGTTATTCAAAGAGATAATGCACCATCTTGAACAGTTCAGATTTTATAACTTACCTGAAAGTCTCACTCCTTACAATGGTTCAAATATGCTTCTGGATGGCCCAATAACTTTCACCTCTAACCTAACTTTTCAAGTTCTCCTTTACATAAAGCAAAATATGTCCTCTAGGCCACTACTTGGACACCTCATTCCTACTATTGTAATTTTGCATTAATCATCCTACCCTCCTGAGGTCATGTTAATCTCTGATTAACACACTCCACATTCATTCAACCATTGACTTCTATGTCCCTCCACAGATGGTCACTGCTCCATTGCTTAAAAAACACTGATCTTTACATTGACCTTCATCTCCCATGCATGGACATGCATCAGTGGAGTGACTCCTACCAACACTGATTGTCTCCCTGTGTCCATATTCAATCATTCCTCTAAGGGGCTAGTAATAGTCACTAAGTGTTTTTTTTTTCCACTGGAAAAACATAACTTATCTGCTCCTCAAAGCCCTCAAACCAGAGGGCCTTTTCACATTCTTATGGAAACTGTCCTGTTGGGGCACACTAAACCACTGGGTTAGCAAAGTCAGAAAATTTAAATATCTTTGTAGCAATCCTAGTCAAGTTTCTTTTCCCATCCAAGGTATTTTCATCTTCTGTGGAACTTGAAACTGTCTGTGCCTTCCCATTAACTGGCCCAGTACCTGTGCATTAGAACATCTTATCCCAAATCTAGACATAAACCCATAAAATCAAAGCCTGCCCATCACAGTAAAGACCCAGTTTTGACAGTGCAGAGAGATTCACTTAGTCCTTCTCTTCACAGGCCTGGGAATCACTTCTTCAAGGGAAACAGGAATAACTGGGGGAATCTTACTCCAACTCCTCTCAGGAACTATGTCAAAACTTTAAAGAGACAGCCAAGACCACTGCCACATTACAATCCCATGTTGACTCTCTGGCACAGTAATTCTCCCTAAACAAAGGGGTTTAAACCTCTTAAAGTTTCACAAAGTTAAACTCTGTGTCTTGCTAGCAGAAGAGTGCTATTTCTACAGAAGCCAGTTGGGCATAGTACAGGATACAGCTAAAAGGCTCACTGAAGTGGCTTCAGAAGTTAGACGGCCTATGTCTTAATCCTGGACTAATATCTAGGGATGCAATTTATGGCCCCTTCACTTACCAAGACCACTGACCTGTATTACCCGCCTGCTCATCTTCAAGTCCTTCCTGTCTTTTCAGACTTCTGACACAATTCTTAGAAAACCGCATCCAAGCCATCATTAATAAAAACCTGCTGCATTTCTCCTCACCCCCGTCTGAAGAGTTCCTCATGGGCTCTATTCCCATTAAGTTGCCCACTCAGCCGCTTAGGCTATGTAATGTACTAACACACTATGTTTGTAATCATCTGTGCACATGATCTGGAATAATCTCAGAAGTAACATCTGTTTCTTCCCATTGAACAAGGACAGGGACACCTATGATTCATGAAAGTTTGTCCTCGGAAGTCCCAAATATCTTTTACATGGAAAAATTGTGTATTCTATCCTGCCTGTAGTATAAGTCACAGTGTACTCCTTGGGTTCTAGCTAATAGGAGTTCATTTTTGGAATTGTGCTAAACAGCCCACTGGGAAGAAGAGTTGGGCCATACCTATGGTATAGCATGGAATGCATGGACAAAGCCTGGAACTGAAAAGAACCCATGAGTTCTTGGTCCTTGGTGCTGTTGCCAAGATGCTAAAGAATGTAACTTCTGGGCTCACTCCTATACAGTGCCTTCAATAGAGGTGTTGTTCACAGTTCATGGAGAAGAAACAGGCTATTCTATACTGTGCTTTGCTCTTTTCCTAGTAGGGTTTATAATAAAGGTGTTTACTGAAAAATCTGAAGGCACTTCAGGAAAATTCTTTGACTACATGTGTGTGTGTGTGTGTGTGTGTGTAGATGTGTGTATCTGGTATGAAAATATTCTCAACATGAAATTGCTGATCCATGCATTCAAAAGTAGAGATTTTTCATTTTCAATCATCTTGTACTGAAGTCCTGAATTGGTTTCACTGATGGTTTTTGGTTGATTTGAGTCTGTTTTAATTGGTTATGTTTTATTCCCTTAAAAAACAAAATTTAGAGATTTTAGAGTGGGATTAATGTGAGAAAATTGAATATTGCCCCAAGATGAAATTATAGATTAATTTCTTGGAATATTTGGAGGATTCCTTGTGTGGCTACACATTATGCTGATTTGTTGACTAAATAATTACAGAGAGTGCTACTAAACAGTTCATGAGCTGGAAAGGAGAAAGTGACACGATTTATCCTATGTATGATTTCGAGGAGAGGTATTCTAGGATTTTTCTTTTCAATACCTTGTTTTCTTTTCTTATTCAGATGGACTTGTATATTTACCATTTCTTGATGTTCATAGTTGTCTTTAAATTTTCATCACTAAGGCTATGAACACTGGTAAAATATATGTTCCTACAAAATATATACACTATCTACATTCCTAAGTTGATTTTCATTGAATTGTGCCCATGATTCAAATGATCTTTCATGGAAAATACAAGCAACATTTATTCCCTCTAATTGTATTTTCAAAAATTCCTTTTTGGGGTTTGGTTATCAATGTAATTGTGATCACTTGGTAAGGGTGGTGCATCCCTGTAGTGTGAAGTTTTGGAAAGAACAAAATATTAGTTGTGAGCACTTCTCAGATTATCACAGAAATCTGTGAATCACCTGCATCTTGCTTTCAGGACTCCACATGTCAGACCTCAGTGTTTCCTGCTCTCTTCCTCATTTAATCCTTGGATTAAAGAAACTTTCCTGGATTTGCAAGTCTCTAAAGTGAGAGTAACTGGAAAGTTTTACTTAGCTCTACTAATTGGCACCTGGAAAAAAGTTTTGAAGGTGTGCTTAACTCCCCTGAAGACTGCACTGTAATGGGAGGGTGGAGTGAATATTATGATCTGTAGGGAGTAATGTCACAGAGTCCCAAAAACATATCTCAGGTCTCATCGATTCTCCCACAAATATACTGGGTTTCAGAGATATCTTGGATCAACAAGAGTCTTAGTTACTGCATGGAGCCAGGTGAGTGTGTTCTACATCAGTATCAGAGGCAAAGTATAATAGGGGAGGAAGTAGATGAGCAGTCTGTATTTTAATCACAATTGTAACAGTTATTGGGGGTTTGAGATGGGGCCAGTGCCAGAGACATTTGGGAAGGAAGCAAAAGTTCTGAAGTATGAGATGACCTAAGAAACAGAGGTGAGTCTCATATCCTTTCACAATACAGTAACTCAGTTTCCTAATGGAGTGTTGGAGAATTCACAATGATGTGTAACAGAAGCTATAGTGGAACTTGGATTTCAGGAATTGTAACTTGTAAAACCAATGTTCTGATGGGACTCAAAGTCTCAATTGTCAAGGCTATTATGCATCTGCATGCCAAGTGTCTGAGATTACAGTTAAAACTTCTGTAGTCACCATGGAAGTGTTACATCTGAATGTCCCAGCAGCAGCAGTAGAAAGGATTCCTCTCACTTGATTCCTCTGCCTCTCATCTAGGAGGATGCAGGAGTAGAGTGGAGACAGTGAGTGTGTCTCTGCTAAAAGTATCTGGCTAATGATGTTTGAGTGTTCTCTTTTCACCCTAGGAGATGTCAAGCAACAGGTTTCAGGCATCTATCATGCTGAAATTACCTTAATGTAAGTATAGTGCACTCTGATATTTCTATTTATAAAAATGCACATTTATCATGTTAGAGCTTGCATTTTGTAAACATTTATGTATCTTAATATTTCTCTCAAGTCCTTTTGTCCATTTATTAATTCAGATATTTAACTATGTCAAGTGTATCCTTGAAATCCTTGAAATTTCATGTTAAATTTGTTCCTCCTTGGAATTTAATATTATGTGTTGGTAATTAAGATCCCTAGGAATATGAAACAATATGGTATGATTAGGAAATTGTAGTTCAACGTTTTTCTCTGACTGAAATTGAAATAGAATTTTATGTTGTGATCTAAGAAAAGTAATCTAAATTGCAGGTATGTGCAGCATGAAATTAGGAGTTGTGCCCACACACTTTATAGTAAGCTCTGAAATTTCTCATAATTGATATTGATTTGTATGATAAACATTTGCAGAGAGATGGAAAATTTTCCAAACTAAAATATTTAAAAATAACACACTTATGCAAAAAAATACAGTATTTCCAAAATTGAGTAGTTTGGAATTATTAAAGAAACTGTCTTAAGCTCTAGTACCAACAGTTATGCTAAATATAATTTACTACAGCTGACTGTCAGATACAAATGTGCAGCTTAGTAGGATGGGAATTAGACATATCACATAACACTCCTCTTCAGAAAACATGTTCAACTTTACAATGAGCATAATCACACTTCCTGACTCATTAGTTATCAGAATAAACAACATGACATGGATTACCTAACATCAATTTTTCTACTGTCAACTCATTTTCAGTTCATTTCTGGAAACTTATTAAATGAACAAAAACTTTACATAAATAATTTTGAGTGTACATTGAAGGGTAGAGAAATAGATTTAAGTCATATAGATAAACATAGACAATTCTGCATGTTCCAATGCAGGAATTACTGGTTATGAAGACATATCACACACTGGAACTTTCTCAATGGCCTCCAGGAATTTGACGATGGCTTTGGTTTATTTCTCCCAGACACTTATTGGAACACTGGGAAATTTCTCTCTTCTTTGCCAGGGTTCCTGTCTTCATTTCACTAAGTGCAGATTAAGACCCACAAATGTGATTCTCAAGCACCTGACTGTAGCCAACTCCTTGGCCATTCTGTTTAGAGGGGTTCCTGAAACCATGGCAGCATTTGGATTGAAAGATTTCCTCAATGACCTTGGATGCAAACTTGGTTTCTATATTCACAGAGTAGGCAGAGGTGTGTCCATTGGCAGTACCTGCCTCTTGAGTGTTTTCCAGGTGATCATGATCAGTCCTGGGAACTCCAGGTGGGCACAGCTTAAGATAATGACCTCCAAGTATTTATCTATCTTCCGTACCCTCTGTTGGATACTCCACATATTTTAAACACAGTTATTCTTACATATATTACTGACAAGACATACCACAAAAACATCACATACAGTAAAGAGTTTGGATACTGTTCTGGCATTCGCCAAAAAAACTCTGGGACAATCCTGTGTGCAGTCCTGCTGTCCCTCCCTGATGCACTATGTGTGCATCTCATGCTCTGGACCAGCATCTCCATGATTTCCATCCTGCACAGGCACAGGCAGAGAATGCAGCATATTCACAAGACCCACATTGCACATAGATCCTCTGCTGAAACCAGGGCCACAAAAACCATCCTTTTCTTGGTCAGCAGCTTTGTCTACTTTTATACTATCTCCTCCATTTTCCCAGCTTTTTTTCACATTGTATAACAGCTCTAACAAGTTCCTCTTGAATGTTGCTGCTGTAGTCACTGGAGGTTACCCAACTGTTAGCCCTTTTCTGCTCATGAACCATTACCCAATCATATCCAGACTCCTTGTTGTCTGTGCAAGGAATACAAAATGCTGTAAAGTTATGAGGAGCACATCTCTTACTTAATTTCATGAGGGCCATGTATTTTGCATCGTTTTGGTAAATTCTGTTGTTTTCCAATTCACTTACTGATTACATCAGAACATAATTGTGAAACTATTTCACACCTAGTAGGGAGAGATAAAAAAATGACTAGTGAGAAATAGTGAGCAATAAAATTTAATATTGATTAGTAATTATGTATTACATAATAATTCTGTAAATAACTATTACAATGTATCTTGAAGAGAATTTTTTACTTCCTATACTTTATTGTACATGAATGATTTTTCTTTGTTGAGAATTTTATTGCTACACTATAGCAACAGTTTTCAGTGTTTACTCTAAGTCATGTCATCTGTTATATTTAATATTTTGATCATCCATTCATCAATAGCTGGTTTTTTCATGCAGAAATGAATGTGGTGGAATGAGACCAAAAATCATATGTAAAAAAGCTTAAGACTTTTTCAATCCTCATAGTTGACCCATGGTATTCATTATATTTACTCACAAGAGCTAGTTTATTAAAAGCCTAAAATAAAATAAAAATTAAAACATGAGAGAAGCAACAACAGAAATGTGCTTTACAATTTTATAGAAAAATAATTTTAATGTGTTGTTCTAGCCATAGAATTATTTAAAGTTTTGTTGAGGTGGATGTTTTGGCCACAGAGGTAAAAATAAATTATGAAGAGATTATTTACACATTATCTTTTAGCCCTTGTTCTTTCTTTGCTGCCCCAAATGAACCAGAGTATTGCAGCTTTTCTTCTTATCCACCCATCTTCTGGTCCAAAATACTCTGGTCCACTATTGAATCTAAAAGTTCAGCGGGTATTTTGTGTTCACAGGATCAAAGATTTTCAAAATACAGAAGAAAAGTCATCTATGTTGGGGTAAAAATACCAGAATGTTTCTTAGATATCTTTATCAAACATGTCAGCTGTGATCCACAGTATCGTTCTAGGTATAGTTGGAAAACAAAGATTATCATCTATTTTTGTGTCTGTGTCCATCTCTGTCTGTCTCTCATCTATCTCTCTGTGTTTCTTTTTGTCTCTCTCTGCCTCACTCTGGCAAACATCCCTAGTAGTTTCATGACAAAAAATCTCCTGAAGCACATTTGGAGTAGATTTGCACCACATGTTTAAAGATTGTGTCTTCCCAACTTGATAATTTATCTGTGGCACAAATCAGTGGATGCATCTCTCTTTCCTCTTACATTGTCCCTGTATGTTTTGGGCAGAGAAAAGTCCTGCACAAACACATGAAGCATATATTATTTCATTATCAGGAACAAGATAAACTTTCTTAGCAAATACATGTGTTCAATGCCTTGGTTTGGTAGTGGCGGTTTTGCTTTGCAGATCATGTGCCATCTGAGACTCTTCACATACTTGTAGTATTCAGATCAAGAAGGAAGGAAGGGGTAAAAATTAATTTCTGACAAAGGGATAGAGAAAGACATTTCCTGAAGTTTGTTAGGAGTGGGGAAAAGATCCCCAAAGACAGCAGAAATTTCCCAATTCCAACCAGTGATTTAGGATGTAGTGTGAGTCTCTCAATACACAATCTGTAAATAAAGTGGAGTGTAAGACACAGGACTGAAGGCATCTATCTGAATTCACTTTGTGTTTACACTTTCTCATACAAAAAAGATGATGTGTGAAGTAGTTCCATACTGGTCAAATGTTTAGTGTTAAACAATGAGTACTTATGTTTATGTCCATGAGTCCCAAGTAGCCAGGAAACCGCTAGATCCTGAAAAGAAATTTCCCATGCTAGTGAGTTGTTCATTCAGATTAGTCACTCCCTATGCACTGCTGAATTTTCTGTGTTCCTTCAGCAGCTTCAGTAAAAATGTGAATAATTAGAATTTCAGAGAAAGTTTACAAGCAGGCATTTCAGGGCTTTGAGGGTAGTCACCTGTGCCATAATGAGGTCTTTCAGTCACCTAGGAGGTATGTTGTGCAGACTGTTGTTCTTTGCACTCTGAGTAGTGTAAGTAGTTCTGAAAATGTATCTGGATTCTCTAGTCCTAAACGAAACTCATTGGAAGTTCTGATCCTTTCCGTGTTTCCAAACTGTCATCCCCTCCTGGCCACATGTTCCCATTACTTCCACTCTGAGCATATCAGCTGATCATGAGACCAGCCCTACCTGTAGCACAAACAACTTGGCATCCCTCTCCTCCAGATTCTCTGTCACTCTAATTTACATCTTGGTCCACAGGTTGATTATGGTTGGAAACTTTTGGGCACATCTTCAGTAAGAGTGTGTGCTGCTGTGATCCAAGTTAAGGTCC
>PVLA01010040.1:0-39538 GCA_004027455.1 Hydrochoerus hydrochaeris
CTCCTGCCTCCTGCCTCCTGCTCCTGCCTCCTGCTCCTGCCTCCTGCTCCTGCCTCCTACTCCTGCTCCTGCTCCTGCAGGAAGTTACTGACCAGAACCTCCTGCAAACAAGTCTGTTCTCTCCTCCCCAACACTGTTTACATTTTGGATGACTCAACTTTTGGGAAATTCCACTTGGTGGAATTTTCTAATCTTGGTGGCAGTTTTTCTACATAAGATTTCTTGAGTAGCCTTTGGGTGTGTGTGTGTGTGTGTGTGTGTGTGTGTGTGAACTCTCAAGGATATAGAAAGACACTGAGTGGACAGGAATTGTGCTAGACAAGTTTGAAGTGGACGGGCAAATTGAGAGAGACACACCACGCTCTGAGACCTGCAAAGCCACGGGGAAAAAGGTCAGTTACAAAGCAGCCTTGGGCCTCACTGGGAACTGCGCTGGTGGAGTTGGGCAGTGATTACCATTCCTTCCCTTATGCAAGTCACACCTGCTCCCCAGGGACAGGGGTGAGGAGTCCCTGCAACTTGCCAGCAGGCCCAGGACCAGGCACACACCAACACATACTCAAGTGTTCGCGATATGTGGAAAGGAAGAATAAACACGTGGGTATAAACCTCATCAAAATTATGCTCTCATAAACTAGAAAAACCAGCTCAGAGAGCAAGAGCATTTTCCCTCTCAGCACAGAAAAATCAAAGAAAACAAGCAGACATGAGACTTGCTGTACACAATCACAGTCTTCAAACCCAGTGTTTAAATTTCTTCAGTATACAGTTTATAGTCCTGAAACCTTGACATATCTGCAGAAAACGCAAATACTATTTGGTAGAATTAAAATGTACTTACATATACATGTGGAAATACAGAGAGGCAGGCTAGAGATTGTGATCAAATTGCCCATTATGCTCACAACAATTACACAAACTCTTTCCTACAGTACCACTTTCCCCAGTGTTTGTAACTTAGACAAAGCACTGTGTAACGCGGACAGGCCATGGATAACTTAGACAACAGAGGCTGCCATTGTCCTCATTCCCATACTCACCACAGACCTTTCTTCCCATCCTTTCTTTCACTGGTACTGGGGACTAAATTCAGTACCTAGCACAAGCTATGCAAGTGCTCTATACCAGGCTGTATCCCCAACCCTTTCTAAAAATTTTATTTTGACACAGGGTCTCACTAAGTTGCCTGGGCTAAGCCTGATCCTCCTGCCTCGGCTTAGTATATGCACTTGTTGTACTTTCAACAACCATTTATTCATCACCAAAGTTTATAGTCTAACCAAATAATTTCTGTTTTATGGTAGCTACAATTATAGAACTTTCACATACAGTATTCTTTTTATCTTAAAGGTTGGATTGAGTAACCAGAAAAGACATGAAAACCTTTCTGCACTGTAATATGCCCGCTTTAGTGGTAAGGAAAGGAAGGCGCAAAGAAGAAGGAACTGTCCCTAAACCTCAGGAAGCGGCAAAGCTTAGACAGGTGCCCAGGTCCTCCTAGGCAACCCCAGTGCTGTGTCCCCCAGAAGCCACTTGCTCTCTCTTGACACTGGCCTTTTCTCCTCATATATTGATTCAAAACTATTTAAATATGAGTTTGAACTACAGGGCAATCACGACACACTGCACAGCAATATGCTCCATCCAACCAGGCTACCAGGACCAGTTCTACCATTTAGAACTCACAGTAGTCACAACTGATAAAGATCTAAACAAGGAAGAAACAGAGTCATACCAGAGTGGGTAACACACAGGAGAAACTGATTCTTTAACAAGTCCTTTAAAATAAACACAGATGTGCTAAAATAGGCCTGCACTGAAAGAGGAAAGCAGGAAGACGTCACTAAACCTTCCTCCATCACCACTGCCTCGCGTCTCTATCCCAAGCCAACTGGTCCAGCCATGCAAAGCCCAGTAGAGGCCATGGAAGGAGCATAAAAGTGCCCTAAGTGTGACTGTCAACTTGATAAGCTTGAGAGATGGGTGACGCACACCTGCAGCACATCTGGGTGGGTCATCCAGGCGTGACCTTGGGAACGGCATCTGGACTGCATCTGTCCGCTTTTTCTCAGGTGCTCTGCTCCTGGGCTCCACCTCCCCTGCCTTTTGTGGCCTTCAACCGTGATGTTCCTACCTTGGGGCCAGCTGACCAGGGACTGAATCTCTGAAACCATAAGCCAAAATAAACCTCTCCTTTAAGTTACAGGTATCACACAGTTTGATCCAACAGAAAAGCTGACCAACACTGGAACCATTCCTTGGCCTAAACTGGCACAGCCATGGCCCTCAGTCAATATCAGTGTCAGGCAAACCCATGCCAAAGACAGACTGGGAATCCTCCCACTCTGTGGCTTCTCTACCTTTACTATCTAATGCCTCAAGTATTTCTTAAACTCCTTCTGATAAGTTATGTGGCTTGGATGGATACATTATAGTTAGGCAGCAGAGGCAACAAGATTAAAATTACAAACTAACTCACCTTTACTTCTTGTCTTTTTCAATACTGGTTTCCAAATGGTACAGAGTTAATTGCTCTTACGTCTCTGAACCAGTAAGTGTCACTAACCATAGCGTAGTATACCCTTTTCCCTTCTGTTGAAAGTAAAGGTACGCATACGTGCATACATGAAAAGCATACCTAAGTTACCTAAGATGGTCTTTTTGCATCCACATACAGATTCTTGGCACCTTACATGTGGATTATTTTTCTAATCAAAACCAAACATTAAGTCAGGTTTGTATTTGGAAACACTATTTACAAAATTCTACGTTCAAAGCAAAATAATTAAATAAGTTAAATAGTAATTATCTATGTAAATTACCATTAAGTAAAATGACATTTACGTTGTAAGAACACCAACCCATCTCATAAAATCTTGAGTTTGAGCTTAAGTTCTTCCAGGACACATGACTCAAAGAAAATTATGTCTAATGGTAGAGTCTGATTTTACAGTGGACCCACAAACCTGTGGGACCCAAACTATCTCTCTGCTCTCTTTATCCTCTGTTCCTACTCTGTGTTTTCTTCTAAGTTTCAAGGCTTCAACCCCCTCTTATCCTGGCATAGCCAACAGATCCATTTACCACCTTTCTCCTCATCACAAGAACTACAAACACAAACACACACACACACATCCAGTTTGTCCTCTTGCTCATCCAACCCAAGCACACAGCTTAGAGTTGCCTTTCATGAACCCTGTTCTCATCTGAGGACAAGTGATGGCTTGGAGATCTGTCGTCCGGATCCCCACACCAAGCCGGTCTGCTCCCTGGCTTCCTGTCAGCCTTGGACTGAGCATCTGGCTTTGTGACCCACTGGAGCTAATCAGAGTGAACCTCAGGGACCCTTCAGATGCAACCAGCAGGTGTGAGTTTGAACCTGGGCTGAATGGAAGCTGCCGCAGCCACCTCACCTCTCTTTGAGCCCAAAAAGCTCTCAGAGCACTGAACAGCTAGGCTGAGCAGGCAAAGAGAGACCTTTCCTGGTTGAATTATGTGAACTTCTAAATAAGCTTCATTTGAGTTGTCAGTTAAGAGAAACAACAGGTTTTTTGTTTGTTCGGTTGGTTGGTTGGTTGGTTGGTTGGTTGGTTGGTTGGTTTTCATTGCCACCAGGATGGTTTGTATTGCTTTGCTAATCTGCATCCAAAAAAATTGTCCTATCACTATGCACATCTGTACATACTCAGTAATGAATCTTGGCCTACCCAGTACCTTATGCAGCTACTTGGGGCAAGTTATTACTGACTTTTTCTAAGCTTATTTTAAAAACGGAGATGATTTCAACCTAAAAGATTACTATGAGGATTTAGAAGATGTAAAACACTGATCACGGGGGCCCAGCAGGTCACGGGCTCTGAGTAAGTGGCAGCCTTTATTCCTAATTTTTGCAAAGATCACTCCCTCCAATATGTGTGAGAATAACTGACCCTACTTGTTGTGACCAGAATAACAGAAGAGGTGGCAAAAAATAAAATAAAATTCTATGATTTGGAGGAAAAAAGAAAGAGTAATGAGTCAGAATATTCCAACTGTAAGGCCTGGAAGGCACAGGAAACTTTCAGAGTTTCTCCAGGACCTATTCTGCCTTATAGTGATCTATTTCCAATTAGACGTTTCTCTTTAGGCATGTCTAAAGTAAGTAGAAGTATCATACTGGGTTGCAATCTACTTTTTAATCTACCAGCGTTAGGTGACATAATTTTTATTTGTAGCATCAAAAACAGACAATCTGATTTCTGTTATCCCCAAAATGTTTAATCACAACATGACCAACTATTAGGGGTTAAGATTAATTTATGCTTCTTTCCTTCCATTAGTGTCTGCTGTAACCATACCATTATGTCAGTGTTTTCTGAATCACTAGTGAATGGCAAAAACAAACATACCAGTTGTGATTTAATCAGAGACTTCACTGTTGAAACAGCTAGCACAAGCAGACACATTTAGAATAGTAAATGGATAACAAAAAAAAAAAAAAAACCCACAGGCTCATTAATAAGAAGGCAATTAGGCCTTCTGGGAACATTCATTTTCTGAAAGAATGTTAAAACAAGCTATAAAATGCAAGCAAAACTGTGTTTTGACATGAATAGTGTACACTGTCTATTGCATCATAATTTTTCTCTTGAGAAAAATGACAAGAATCTCTGTTCTTAAATATGAGTACAAAAGATAATAAAAAGAATACTAGGGATATTTAATGCATTCTACCTGCTAACTCCCATTCATTAAATCTGACTATCCTATAAATGAACTCCTTATTACAAAGATCTTAGATTATACTTTGAATAAAAAAAGAATTATTAAGCAAGAGACTGCTACTGATAACGTCAGAAGAAATGCTATTTCCTGTGCCAACATAACATTATGCTAGGAAAAATGATTTGCATGTAGCATATTTGTCTCCTTTGACAGTATGTGTACTTCCAGGTATTCATATACAAAACATCCATAACCAAAATTATTCAGCCCTATTGTTATTTTCTTATGAAAATATTTATTTGAAAATTCTCTGAGTAGTGTTTTAAAAAGATCTGTGTGGTATTGTTTTCATGTTTCTGGGACATTATATTGTAATCAAGTAAATATTGATAGGAATTATAAACCCAGGGAAATCTGTTTCAAGTTCTAATTAATCCACTCACAATAGTCTTATAATTCAACAGTGAAGTGTTTGTGGCATTGTTTTGAAGCTGTCTTTGTCCAGGGAGCAAGTAAATCACCTGAGATTTTATTAAAATGTAGAGTGTGGTTTGGTAAATCTGAGGTCAGCTCTGCTCCCAGATGGGTTCTGGGGATGCGTTGGTGCTGCTGGTGCAGGGACCACACAATTCAAGCAGCCAGTCCTGGGGCAGAGGAATCCAACTACCATGAATCCAACTGCCATCAGGTCCTTGGTGGCTAGGAAAGACCCTAGGACGTCTTCTTCTCCACTCTCAAATCTGCTCAATGATCAAAGGAAAATCATATCAAGGCGCTGCGTGACTAGTAGGCCACTTGAGCAGCTGGTAGGTCACCCACTGCCCAAGTAGGAGTAGGAAAATTTCTACGGCAGCCCAGCTGCTGTGATGAACAGGGTTGGGAGAATGAGCCTGAGCAGCTGACTAGGGAAAAAGAACTGGGGAGGTCCTATAAATAGAAACCAATCGGGAAGGAGGTTTATTATAAGTGCGGGAAGGCATAGCATAGTAGACAATGGTGTTTGCATATTTTCTACTTTAATTTCTCCATGGATGGAATGGAAAAAATAAATACCAATTTTCCATAGTGTTTCCAAGAATATAAGTGTGGAGCTTTGATCTTGTCTTAGATGCCTTTTGCCTCTTTCTAACTTGAAACTTTAAAAACCTACTCTTAAAAGGTCAACGACCCAACTATCTGCTATTCCACTTGGTTGTATTTCTGAATTGCTCTTATTAAAAGACTTCTGAGGATGCCATGAGCACAAGGAGCCGTTCAGCACCGGGATCCCTGCTCACATTTTTCCTTGCAGAGCTCCCCAGTCAAACCAAGAAGAGCTGCAAGTCACTTCGTGAGGACTATTTCATTTGCTCCTAAAACAACCGTAAAGGACAAGAGAAGCCACACATAATTTTTACGAATGATCAACATGCGAATACCAAAAAATTCCACCAGGGTTAAATGAGGAAGATGTAATGTTCTGTGACAGCAGCGATACAATCCCTGCTTCCCAGCCTGGTTTACCCAGAACCAAAACAATCTGAAAAGCCACGGAGAACAAGATTGTGAAATTATGAAAATTTAGTCTTTATGTAAAACTATTAACTACAAGTCAAAAGAATTCTCACAAGAACGAAAAAGAAAAATAAACACACCTCTTGCCGGAGAATTTTTCTGAAACATATAACTCCGATGTAAAACTGAGTCTTTAACTGTAAAACTGAGTCTTTTATATTTCCTAAAGCAAACAAAAACATTGCACCAAGATAGTTGAAGTTTGTAAACTATCTACCTCAGAGTTCACACTATAAATATTGAAACATAATTTTAAAAAAGCTTTGTAAAGCATAGTTGGATGCAACTTATCTTGCTTACCTCCAATAACATGCTACAGGGTACTCCAATTTTCTATCCCTGTTTATAGAAAGAAACATAAGATCTCTCATTCAGAGGTAGATAAGCCCGAAAAACAAACTTTCTGTGACAGTAAAAAAATATTTCGTGGATGTGCAAGTTTGCTTTTGGCTTCCGTTGAAAGAAAAATTGGCCCAACTGATGTATTATTCACCCACTTTGTAATGAAATACGATTTCAAGTGATATCATGAAGCGGTATGTCTGGTGTTATTTTTCAGGAACTATGACAAACAGCATGGATTCTGATGAAAAAAAAAGTCACATTCAAAAGCAATTACAACCTTTTTAAGCAGAGAAATATCATTTCACAAAGGAACACAGGCCAGGTACATGTTATCAAAGGATAAAGTTGGACAGGAAGACACGGGGAATTTTTACATTGACAAAATAAGAAATGCATCAGTTTGAACAAACATAGAGGCGGACTCTAATATACAAATTAAAAATAGGCATTTTCCCCTCTTTTGAAAACGAAGTAAAAAATCACACACACCTTCTTTGCTCAATTTTCCTGATGCTTCCTCCTCTTGGTCCTTCACCTTCCTTTTCCTGCTCACCATGGGTGATCATGGAGGAAATGGCACAGCCTGGACCTGTATTTAGCCTGATACACATTGACTTTAACACCAGCTTGAGTAAACCAGTAAGATGCACATCAAAAATATTGGCAGGAACCGATGCAACTTCCTCTATGCGGAACTTAATATTTAAAACTATAAACACAAGCTATATATCATCAAGAGATCTGGTGGGAGAACTGACATCAGCTTTGGAAAGTGGACCAAGGGTCACACTTCTTGTTTTGAAGAACATGTCCAGCGCCAAAGGATACTTGGTAAAAACCAGGTTATGAACTTTGTGAGGCTGGATGCAGGGTTAGTCACTGCTAAAGCAGGGTGGGAGGGAGTGCGGGAGGGCATCAAGTGGAAGAGGGGATGATTTACTTTCAAATTCTCATTTATGAAGATAAAGAGAAGATCTGTCAGCGCCACACATGCCAAAGCCCAACTCACAGCCAAACCGGCCTCATTCCGTCTGGGCAGGAGAGACACAGATGATGCCTCGCAATCTAGGAAAATCGGCAGTCAAACAGGAGAGGAACAGAGACGGAAAAGCCAGCCACGGAAATGTCCCACTATATGTCATTCCGTTGTCTGAGGATTTGGAATTTTAATGCACTGAGACACCCAGAAGCACTGGTCGAGCAAAACCAGAAAACCAAAAAAGCAAACCCTGAAACAAGCTGTTCCAATGTATCTTCCTCGTAAGCAAAGCAGAAATTAACTTGGTACCAGAGACAGCAAGGAGTCAGACACAAGGAAAGGGGGCTGCTCCAGTGAGTTGGAAGGCCCCAAGGGATCAGCAAGGTGACAAACGGGGAAAGACGGCCCAGGCAGGATCTCCAGCCGCATATCCAGGCTGGTGTCCGACTAGAGAGACAACAGTCCCTCTCTAGGTCACTGGTAAGACTGCACCCAAAAGCTGCACACTGTGTTCGACACCGAGACGAAAGAGCTGAGCCCAGAGTTGGACAGATGGCTCAAAATACGGACTGACTGTTATTTTTTCTTGTAGTTAGAATACTACAAACGTTAACAGTAACTTGCACTTAACTCATGTAAGGATCTACGCAAGGGAAGGTTTAAAAATATATAGGGATAATTTCTGTGCTTGGGCTGATAAAATTATGGTCTGGACCCATCGGATGTTTATGTTTAACCATGATTAAAATGAATGACTGATCCACTGAAACACACACACACACACACCTATATGTGTTGGGAAGAGTTCTAAGAATCGGGGGTCCAGTAAAAAGAGCTAAAAGTAACACACTTTGGTGACCTTAATGTATGATTACACCCCAGAAAGCTCCATAATACTTTATGATGGACGGTTCTAGGGCACATAAATCATGTCACTTGATCCTTATAAAAACTATGTAGAAAGGTCAGGACACGTATTATTATCCCCATTTTATAGATGAGAAAGCCAAGTTTCCAAGCACCCCATCTGTTACCGGTCTTGTCAGTCACCTGAGTCTGCCTACAAAAAACTCTCCTACAGGACATCAAGAGACCAGAGCTACACAACCCAGTGGGTACATTTCAGTTCCTCCTTGCATTCCTATGTCTGCTTCCTGAGACACAACACTAATATGACACATGTCATTCAAGTGACAAACCAAACTGAGAAAACAGAAGCTGAGATTTATAGGAAATTCTGGCTAAAAAGAGGCTCATCATAAAGCAATTTTACCCCTTAACTTCAAAAGTTAAGGAAAAGTCATAAAAATGAAACCACTCTTAAATTTGTGATTTAAATGACATAGAATGAATGGGTATATAATAAATCAAAGACACAACAGTCCCTAGTCATTTGAAATTTGTTTTTTAAGCTTACTATATTAGGATAATGTTGGAAAGTAGTGAATTAGTGTTAACGAGTATGATTAACACATATTTAACAGAATAAGTTCTTTTTAAATTCAGAATATCAATTTGTTTTAGATGTCTAAAGCATATTTATTGAAGTTTCTTGAAAAGTTCATCATTTAATGTGGAGTACCAAAAAAAAAAAAAAAAGGTAGAATACACCCTCCAATCTCTCATGCATCAGTAATCTGTCTATGCAAAAAATCTGACTGCCACAGAAATTTTTGACTTAGCCAAAAACAAAGGAAATATTCACAAAACAAACTTTTACTCTGCGGAGAAAGGTGGGTCCACAATCTCACTTTAAATTGTGCATCAAACATTCACTTCTGGACATGTTTGGTGATTCACAATGGCAAAGTTAATAGATATAATCCTGTGAGAACTACATCTCTTAGAAGTTCCCACTCTACTAACTAAATATAACGAAGTGAAACGTTATGATTTGCCATTAGAAAAAAAGAGCCAGATGTATTTATTTAGCTCAGTCACCTAGAACTGGGTATCTAACAACACAATTGTTCATTTGAGGTAGCAGCTAAAAAGTGCACTTTAACATCGTGCTGGAGGAAGTTTAATATTTACCCGTTTAGTAAAGGATAAATCACATTTAAAAAGAGAAGAAGCAACAGTTTCTTTACTACAGAAAATATGGCCATCAGCTGTTGACACGGGAATCCTTGCAACTCTTGAATACATGTCAGTTTAATCATGCAACTGGTAGAGTTCAAACTTTCAATTAACAAACTCCAGGTCTTCTCCAGCGCTGGCTGGATGCAGGGTCAAAACACCACCGGGCATTGTTTGTCAGAGAGGCAAGCAGTAATGCTTAAACCAAGGAAACCAAAAGCCACCGACTCCCCCAGCCTGTAACTGCTGCCCTAGGCACACCTGGCCCAGAGATACCCCTAGTCCTCGGCAGGCCACCGGCTGCCCTCTGAGGGCCCACGCGCTGCCAGCTCTGTCTGAGCTCGGACTGCTTTCCTAACTTACAAAGGGAGGAGGGACAGGAGACCGAAAGCAAACCCGTGGTTGCTCCGGAAAACAACAGTGTGAGTTTATTTCCAGGAAATCAGGCAGTCTCAACAGGAGACCAACTGTCAAGTACAAAGTAAGTTCTCCGCCTGCCTCCTGTGGGCTCGGTGAGACGAGCGGCTGCGGCTTCGCCGGTCTCCTCCAGCCCTGCCAGGCCACCTCTCCGTGTCCTTCTGCACCGCGGCCGAGGCGGGCTGAGCGGATGGCTCGGCCGGAAAAGTTGTGGCGACCGGGGGTGGCACGTGAACCCCCGAAGCCCGCTCCCCAGCGTCCACCTGGAGAAACCCCAGAGCGCGCAGAGCGCAGCAACTGGCCTCCAGGAAGGACAGCAAGACTGCAAGGGAACCGAGGACCGATGCCGGAGAGCCCGCCCGGGGTCGCGGACCTGGCGGGGTGATTCCCCAGGCCTCCGCGCGGTCACGCGCCAGGCTGCCCCGCGCCCCCTCGCTGGGGTCCTCCGGGGAACCGCGATCGGGCACAGCCCGCGTCCTCAGCCGGGGCTGCTTGGACCAGGCTCTGCTTGGAACCGGCTCGGTGGCTCTGCAGCACGAGCGGGTTCCCGGACCTCGCTGCCCAGTACGGCTCTGCACGGATCCCAGGAATCACATTTCCAAACAACTTGGAGCACGCAGCCAACGCGCACATGCAGCGTGCTCCAAGCAGAGCTCCGACCCGTGGCGCGAATCCAGGAGGAAGCCGGCGCTGGGGGAGGAGGAAGGGGACTCCGAGGGAGACCGGGAAGTAGTTGGACAATAGTCCGGGGAGGTGACTGCCGGGACAAAAAGCACCTGGCAGAGCGCGCCGCGCTCGCTCCCCAGGCGCCTCCACGTTCCCGGCAATGGCTTCCCGGGGAATTTTTGAACAACCTGGCAGCGGCCGGCAACGAGCTCCCATCGCGGGTCCCGCAGCAGCCGACCCCGGTGCCCTAACTACTTTTCCCTTCTCTGTTCCCCACCAGCCCAGTGCAGGCTGTGTGGACGCCGAGACCACCAGGTCCCCTAAGCACTGCGCGGAGTCCACGCGCCCCTCACGGCCGCGTCCATCTGCGCCCGAGCGAGCCCTGCACAGGAACAATGGGTCCCCGAGATGAAAGTTACCTGTGCCCAGCGTCCCACCTGGCGCCGACCCCGGGAACGTCGTTCCTCCCCCCGCGACGCTCCCTTCGCCGCCCGCGCCGCCCCGTCTCGCCCTGGCCCAGGCGCAAAGCCAGCGCCACTTCGTCCGAGCCCGGGGCTGGGGACGGCGGTCCGGGCTCCTATGCGCCCCCGCTTCTCGCCACTCACCTGCGGAGAACTGGCCTTGGGCCGAGCCAAGCAGGGCCCACGGGGACAGAAGCAGGAGCGCCGCCAGGGCAGGCAGCGCCGCCGGATCCATGCCGACTTTGGAGAAGTTTCGCGCAGCTCGGCGAAGCGCTGCCCGCGGGATCGCGGCGAAATCCGCGGCGGGGCGCAGGGCCCAGGCTCCCGGGGCGCGCGTGGGGCGACCGCGGCCGCCGCCCCCACTCCGTCCCGCGGCGCGGAGCCCGGCTACCTCGGGAGCGAGAGCGGGAGGCGCGTCGCCAGCCGGCCGCAGCCGCGGCTCTCCACGCTCCGCCGCCGCCTCCTGTTACTCAAGAGTTACTTTGCGCGGGGAGGGGCGGGGGCGGGGCCTGGGGTGACGTAGCCCGGCGGGTCCCGGCGTTTCGGAGGGAGGCGGGCTCCGGCTCGGGCTCGGGCTCGGGCTCGGGCTCGGGCTCGGGCTCGGGCTCGGGCTCCGGCTCGGGCTCGGCGCCGCCGTGGCCGCCGCCTCCCGCCTCCAGCCAGAGACGCGTCCGCCGGCCCCGCGCCCCGCGCCTTTGTTCCCCGCTCGGCGACCGCGAGCCGCGAAGGGGACGCGGCGCCGCTCGCCGCCCTGCTGCTGCGGAAGCCGGAGCTCGGTAAGCCGCGGGCTGCACCCGAGAGGCCGACGGCGGGGAAGCCCCCGCCCAGCCCGGGGAGAGGAGCGGCCCGGGTTGCGTCTCCGAGCTGGAGAGCTCGCGGGAGAGGCTGCCGGTGTTTGGGCAGCAGCCAGGCGAGCGTGGACGCAACCCCCAGGCAAGGCCGGTCGGCCTGAAAATGTCACTGAGCCTTTTTCCTGCCGTGAGGAATGAGACCCCCCACCCCCACAGGAAACTTACCACTCCGTATGCAAAGCAAAAATAAAACTTGCACCCCAGTAAATGAGAAACTTTCCAGCGTGAACGGCTGGCGTTGTCTCCTTTCTGGTTTATTTGTCGTTTGTGTTGGAATTTACTTCCCGCGACACCACTTTGCGTGTTTCTGAAACCCCCGGCCCTCTCCACGTCCTCCTCCGACACCCGAGCACCGCAGCAGGGCTTCTCAGCCTTCTGCCTTTGGCTCGGGGCTGCTGGCGCACCCCGGGCTTTGGGTTTGAAGAGCTTGTAACTGCTTAGGGGAAAAAATCGCATTTAACCAAAGCACTTTACCCGACGCTGAAAACAGCGGGTCTATGAGGATCTGGAGGAACCTCGCTGCATGATGGCAGCGACTTCTCCACCATCTGCCCCCTTGGCGGGCTTCTGTGGGGAGACTGGGTACCGCGTACTTTATTCATCTTCGTAAAATATCACCGAAAGAAATGGGATCACAACTGAATAAACGTAGCATGCGTGCAGAATGTGGGTGCCACGTACAGAGTTTCTGACCGGAATTTGTTGACTGACGTCTGCCGCTCAGATCTGATCTTTAGCCTATGTAAATCAAGGCGATATGAGCTTCAGTTTAATGTAGTATTTGCATGATTTAGCAACCCACGTAGTCCTTAAATGACATGGAGAAGCTTTGGGCAGAGCCTGAAGATGTGAATGTAAGTGAAAATAAGCATGAAATACCTGCTAATATGCACACACATATGTAGTTAAGCAAGGTATTAGATACATGGCAGGAAAGAAAAGGCTGTTTTTAATGTCGATAAGAGAACCTTGATTAAACAGTTTTGTGTGTCAGCGTGCTCCTTAGTAACCTGCCAGCCTAACACTTGTTATTTCAGGTCAGCATAGTTAGGTTTATCTTTCCTTGAGGTGCGAAGCAGATTTTTAAAAACTCATTAGCTTATAACTATCCCCAATCCTGTTTTTCAAATTAAGAAACTTTCCTAGACCACAGGTAACCAAAAACTGAAAGAGGTAGGAGACCTTTCTAAGATCTGGCTGTCATTTGCGAAAGAAACAAACCAAGCGCACCACCCCTGTCATATCACGTGTCCTTATGTTCTGGAAAGCACGATGATGCTCATGATATGGTGATGCGTTTGTCTAAAAGCACAAAACTCTTCCTCAGACACAGGTGTGGCAGGTCAGCTTTTGCCCATCCGCTGGACAAGGAGGGACAAGGGATCTCAGGATACATAGTGTCCCCTTGACGCTTTAAGGTGTTCGATGACTCTCACTTGACAAACACCAGAAAACGAGATCAGAGCTCAGTCCTTTGCCCTCCAGCACATAAATGACTAGGTAGAGGAGGAAAGAGCGCGAATTTGAAGATTAATATTCTTAATAAGGGGCCAGGGATTTAGCTCAGTGGCATAAGCACCTGCCTGGCAAGCACAAGGTCATGAGTTCGATTCACGGTACCAAAAAAAAAATTCTTAATAAGGAAACAAAGACCCCTCTCACTAAAAATTTTGGACAAGTAAATCAACCCTCTGCCCGTGAGGCCCATACCTAACCTTGGCCCACAAGGAATAAAATTATGCAACATCAGGCATTTCTTCCATATAGCTACCCATCTGATGAACATTAGAAACGTGCGAAGGTTTTGTTTCAAAGAGTGAATTAATATACCAATCAATGAGTAGATGAGGAATTAACTTACTATAACTTGTAGAAAAGATTTGTCTATTTACATTAAAAATCCCTAAAATGTTCATACGTTTGATCTAACAGCTATTCCAAAGAAACTCCAAAACAGTATGTGTTTTATACACACTGAGATATCATTTATAAAAGAGAAATGGAATACAATGTCCTATACTAAGTGGAGTCATGAGCATTATATGGTAAAATATCTCACAATCATGAGACTTGAAAGATTATGAGAAAAATAAATTGCAAAATGGAAGAAAGTTTATCATAGACTGTTCAATGAAAAAATCCCAGAGACAACAGAGTTTAATAAAATGAAAAAGTTCCAGGGAGGAATTACCATGATAGTGGTACCAAAATGTGACTGTATTTAATGCCATCAAACTGCACACCTAAAAGTGGACAGAGTTGTAAAGTTTACATGATTATCATGATAATAATAAAAAGTAGCAGATTTTTTTTTTATATATATACCAAGGATCGAACTCAAGGCCTCTCGCTTGCAAGGCAGGCACTATGCCGCTGAGCCATATCCCAGGCTACATGTATTTTGAAAACAAGCAAGGAGAAAAAACATTGAAAGAAAAACATGAACTGTAGTACCAATTACATATAATATAAATATCTATATGTATATAATGGATCCTTGGTTCACAAATGATTCTCTCCATGACTCTGATCACAAATTGAATCGGATGAGAACCAAATCAAATTCAATGTTTAGGTTCAATGTCAACCTTTTTAAAAAAATTTGATTCAGTTCTCATGTGATTCAGTTTGCGACCAGAATCATGGAAAGAATTAAGGGTGAGAACCAGGGTACTACTATGTAGGGTTTAATGGGGTTGTTGTTGTCTTGTTTTGGTAACACTGGCTGTTGTAACCAGAGGCTTGAGCATGCTAGACATTCATTCCATCACTGACCTACCTGTCCAACCCCAAATAGCCTTTTATTGAAAAAACATAAAGAGCAAAGATTTGCATTCTTGAAGAATTCCTGCATACTGACTCTTCAGTCATGGACTTAGACCCAAATTTGGCAAAATGTTTTCTGTAGACTCTTGTCTGGACAAGATTGTAATATTTTTAATTGCAAAATAAGGTCTCAAGATCAAATAATTTTAGAAAATGGGAAATTGAGCAATATGGTATTCCAGGATCACCAATATGGTATTGTACACTGTGAATCTTTTGGAGGACTTTTGGGGGCAATGCAGTGTTTCTCAATACTTTGTATAGTACAACTTTTAATAGAGGGGTGTATGAATAAGCTTCCTGCCACTGTGACAAAATAGCTGAGGTCATGAACTCACATGGATAAAAGGTTTAATCGGATCCATGGAGTCAGAAGATTCACTCCATGCACACTGAGCCCCACAGACTCTGGTACTGTAGAGAAGCAATATATAGCGGAGGAGTTCCCCAGTGGTCACACTTCCTAGGTTTCCCTGAAGGTTCCACTACTTCTCCAGAAACAAGGTAGCTGTGGGACCAAACCTGCAACAGGCACACCTTTGGGTGACTTTCAAGATCCAAACTATAGCAAGAAGAATCCCTCAGGACTGAGATGACAGGGCAACAATTTGGGAAACGTTGCTTTGAACATTATTATCTTTATATCTCAAGTTCCTTCATAAGAAAATGCTATCAATAAATCAGCTTTTGCAGAGGTTTCAAGATAATATGTCTTTTTTTTTTTTTTTAGAGATGTAGATGTAGTTCCAGGTATAGATATGAAAGTCCCTGAGTGACACTAGTTATTCAGTCAGCGTTCTTTTCTTCCTCTTCTTGTTTACTGCAGGATTACGTGCACAAACCTGTACTCAGCAGAAGCAAGGTCTTATTTATACAGTGACAGACCTTGAGTCTACACACAGCATGCATTTATAACCAATTAATTAGCTAATATTCTTAGCCTGTTAGTAGGAACTAATTGCTTACATTATGCTTTTCAGTTAAGAAAGCATATTCAACCATGTGATCTCAATCTAGCCTCACACCAGCCCTGAGGAGTGGCCAAGGCAGGTAGGATTATTAATTCCACTTATCTGATGAAGCGCACTTAAGAAATGTACTTGCCCAAGGAGGGGCTGAGGATTTAGCTCTGGGGCATAAGCAGGCATAAGCACCTACCTGGCAAGCACAAGGTCATGAGTTCGATCCCCACTACCTAAATAAATAAATAAGTAAATGTACTTGCCCAAGGTTAAAGAGCTGGTTAGTAGCAGGGCTTTAACTCTGGCTTGGGTCTTCTGCTTCTATACCTCACTTCCCACTCCAACTCCAACAGACCTATTTCTTATCTTTAATGCCAATTTATCAGGCAGAATCTCTTGGGCTGGTAGGTGGAGATGTGTTTCTATTTTCTCTCTGAAAGGTGAAAAAGGAGAGGGGGAGTAAAAGCATTTCCTTACAGTAAAATTCTTGCAAGTGTCTATGTGTTGTCAACAGAATCCCTGGGGATGGAAGCTTGTCTAGAACAGGAAGTTCCTGAGGGAAATATAACTGTTATCCATCAAAGCTGTGATCTGCATGGACATTGGAACTTGAGCTGCAAAGGAAAGCCCAGATGCTCCCTGGACTTGCACTGTGACCAGCCAGCTGTTACTTAGATCTTGACTCCACAGTATCCAGGAACAAAAGGAACAGTGCTGCCAAGATGCCTAAGTGTCTTAGGAAACCGTCCTCTGTTCTTGGGCAACATGGTGTCAGATGGAAAGCAATACCCAGTACTCAGAAGTAGAATTCTTTTGTGAGTCCCCTGAACCCTTTAAAATATCCATAACTTGGGATTAGCTCAGAAACAAGAGTCAAGAAATTGAATGCTCCAAAGGTTTTTTTATCAAGGGAAAGGAAAAAAAAAATGCTTGCAGCTTGAGAACTCGGTGTTGCCAATTTGGAAGAGCAATTTGCCTACAGCTGGATTTAATTAACAAGCCTGGGTCAAAAAGGAAGCCAATCATAAAGTGTGAATTGGATGAGGAGGAGGCCTGGGATGGTAACATTCACTGTCAGGGCTGGTACTGCCTCACTTGAGAGTCTTCCTCCGCTTACAGAAAGCCTAGACCAGGGAAGTTGATAAAAGATGAAATTTTGAAGGAAAACAAAATGCGTGGCCTTGTAATCAAGTACATGATTGATAATTATCTTTTCTGGGACACTACATCATGCTTTATTCTCTCCCTATATCACTATGCATATTCCATGGCCCAAATATATTTGTTTTTGCAAATTCAGTATAGAAAAAAAAAAGTATAACAGGGGGCCACTTATACAGCATTCTACTGAACCCTGTCTGCCTTGATTTGGTTTGAAAGTTTGCATTATTCCAAGGAATTTTTTGACTTTTATTTTATATTACTTATGTATTTATTTGTGGTACTGGGAATTGAACCCAGGCCCTTGTGCATGTGAAAGCAAGAACTCTGCCACTGAGCCACATCCCCAGCTCTGTCTTTTATTTTAGAAAATCAAGGAAGGAGGATAATTTAAAATTAGTTTTGTGGGGCTAAGAACTCATAGGCAAAGACCAAGCGTGTGAGAACAAACACACTGTGTGAGAATTGTAGTGGGCACGCCCCTCGCTTCCCCCAGCTTACTCCTGGAGGAGGCGGCTGTCTTCACACATGGAACCCTGTAGATCTTGCCATCTTTCTTCTCTGTTTATTCTGGTTTAGAGACAGAAGGAAATAGAAGTCTGGACCCCACACGAGAGACTTCCAAAGCTATGGAGGATTTTCTAATCCTCCAAATGTTCTCCAATAAAATCCTCCCTTCACACCATCAGTGTGCAGCATTCATGGGAGGTGGAGGTGAAGTCTGACCAGAAAATGAGCAGTTGAAAATTACACCGAAATGCAGGGGCTCATTTCTGAGCTGAACTCCTCTTTACCCAAAGCAAAGACTTCATTTTGTCATTTTCAAGCATTTATTAAGTGCACAGCACAGTACTAGTTACCCTACGGGGGATAGAGGAGAATTAGCAGTTTACATCTGAGTTTAACAGAAAGAAAAAATAGGAGACAACAAATTGCTTTTGGGAAAAGAAAAACAAATGAATGTCTATATGCTGTGTGTGTTTTGTATATCTTAAATGCAAAGGAATACATAAAAAGCCAAATACTAAGTCATGGAGAAGTATAGTTGGAGGGAAGATTTTCTGCCTTTGAGCTGAATCTTGGAGCAAGCGCTAATTGTGGCAGGCAGAAAAAAGCAGTCTCAGGGTGAGATCATGTTTTGGAACTTCTTTCTTGAACTGGCTCCCTGGGAAGCATCTGTTCTTGATAGCTGACCAGCGTATGCCTCTCATTGATTACGATACTTGTCTATCCTGGAAGTGAGTACTCAGTTTATTGAGCAGTTTCTTAAATCACCTGAGAAACTTTGTTGGCTGAACCCTACAATACATAACAGATTTCTCAGAACATCAGATTATATGCTTGTAAAGTGTCACAAGTGTCCAAAACGAAATAAACCCAGAGAAGAGTTCATCAAGAAATAACCTCACTGAGACAGCTAGAGTATTAAAATCACAAGCAGCTTCTGTGAGGCCAGAGTGACATGGTCAATTAGCTTTCTTACTTGTTGACAACTATAGGTGAAAGAAACCAATGGTCCGGTGACCTTAGCAGAAAATCACAGGACAAGAAGTTAAAACAGCCTGGGAAAAGAATCAAAGACTGAGTTAGTAAAGTCCAGTTTATTTCAGTTTCTACATGATAACCATTTAACTATAAATGTCAGAGAAACTTGGTAGGCAACTTGAGTGTATAGAGGAAGTAATAATACTGGCTACTTTAAAAAGTAGCTGGGATAGTGGAGAATAATCCTCTACCTCCAGAAGATGTCTATGAGCCAATTCCATATGAATATGTTACCTCACAGGTAAAGGAACTTTGCAGATACAGTTGGCTAAAGACCCTATAATGCCAATATCATGCTGGGCAATCTAGGTGGACTTCTGGCAATCCATAAGGTCTTCAAAAGAGAGAAAAAAAGACTAGAGAAGATATGAGGACAGAAACAGAAGTTATGAAGAAAAGAAAATGCTACATTGCTGACTTTGGACATGGAGTGGGCTACAAGCCCAGGCATGCAAGTAACTTCTAGAAGCTGTAGAAGAGAAGCGATTCTCCTCTGGAACCCACAGGCCAAACAGCCCTGTCTCTCCTTGACTGGACTCCAGGAAACCCATTTCATATTTCTGACCTCCAGGAGTTAAAGGTAAATATTTGTAACTGTAAGTCACAAAGTTTGTAGTAATTGGTTGCAACAGCAAAGGAAATGAATACAGTGGTACCTGGCTCACAAGTGCTTCCGTTCAAGACCAATTGGGTGTCTTTAAATATACCCATTTTATAGACAAGAAAACTGATGCTCAGATAGGTTTATACATTTACTTAAGGTAGAGCTAAAGTGCAAAACCATTCACTTTGATTCTACATTCCCTGCCTGCAAAAACTATGCTGTTTAAAACACTTAGCATAGCAAGAAGATATAGAATTATAGAATTACCACATGAAGGTAAATCATAATAGCAAATGTATAAAATGTCACTGATTATACTTACAATTTTCTCTGTAATCATAGATAATACAGTCTTAACATTCTTATAGCTGCTTTGCTATAAATGCTATGATCATACACTAATCGGAAAGATTACATTATTTATTCAGAGGAACATATGAAGTAGGAGAAAAATTTTGTCAACAGTTAAGTTGAAGAGTACACAGATGTGAAGTTTGTGTATTTTGTCATAACTATCATGATGTTATCTCCAGAGATGTAAATAATTGGAAAACTAAGACTATATCCTCTGTGATCTATGAGACCTACAGCCATCCTGCCTGTTTACATCTAGAGACCATTGTGAAAGTCTGCTGGCACCAGTGCTGATGGCCATCACCTCGGACACCTGCAATCCCAGCATTTCAGGAGCCTGAGGCAGGAAGATCACAAGGTCAACTGAACAAATTAAACAGAACCTCTCTCAAAAAAAATAAAGTAAAGTAAAATAAAATAAAATAAAGAGTGCTGGGGTCAAAGCTCAGTGGCAGAACACCTGTGGTCTGGTCCCCAGTACTCCCCACACACAAGAGAAACAGTTGTCACAGCTACTAAAGAGTCCAAGACAGGCAGGTTACTTGAATCAAGGACTTTGAGACTAATCCAGACAACACAGTGAGATCTCATTTAAGAAAAAGAAAAATAAAAGAAAAACAAAAAGAAAGAGAGAGAGAGAACATTTAAGAAAAATATAAATCTTGGAGCCATTAGAATACTTCACAAATATTATTCTGATGCAACATATTGAAGGCTATTTTTTCCTGTATTCTATTCAAATGTTTTTCTTGCTTCATAGCTCTAACACTGCTAAAGAATGAGTTTATTTTCTCTTATATCTGATGAAATGTTTCCTCTGTGCACACACATAGCTATTACCCTGAGACCGTCACTGTTACCCTGAGACATGGATGGCTTGTCTCCCATTCTGCAATACTTGGAATTCACTTCTTACTAGGGTCTTGGGAATACTGAGTCTAAATCCAAGATATCTTGGGAAAAGGGAATCACATACTGAGACAATTTAGGACAATTCAAGTCACCTCAGATCTCAGTGTTTGAGGTTTCCCCCTCTCCAGGTATCACAGCTGTCAGGAGGGAAAGCTATCTTCACACCTCTTCATGAAAGTGTTGTTTCCATTGATGAAATGCCTGAGTTTCTCAGTTACTTTTCTCTCATTGTTGAGACAAAATACTTAACACCCAAAAACCTAACACCCAAAATTAAAGAGGGAATGGTTTATTTGGCTCACAGCTTGTGGAGGTTTCAGCCCATAATTAGCTGGCTCCAAGGCAAGGTGGCATGGCAGAGGGGCAGCCATTCATGGCCTCAGAATACAGCAAAGACAGCAAGAACAAAAGGATCAAAAAAGGGAGGAGCCTGCCTCCTTGTCTCCCTTATATTGTATGTATGCTCCTTGGGTGAATGCAGCACTCACACTGCCTATCCCAGCGTTAGACAACAAAACAATCACAGCTTCTGCTGCCTCTGAAAAGTCCACCCCACCATGACTGCACAAGGCTTTGGGGGGGGGGGATCCAGACATAAACCATAACAGTGAGGTAACAAATCCTGATTAGGTTGATGACCCTAGGCTCCAATTAGTGCTTATTGACTTTTTAAATTCATGGCAGTTTCACTAACATCTCTCTCCTGCCAGCCTGCCCCAACCTGACTTCTTCTCTTATTTCATTGATATATGTAGCTTCTGTGCACCTAACAAGTACTGAGTACTGTTCTGGATTCTGCTTATATAGCAGGGTTCCAAGAACCAAACTCCTTCTTGTGCCCTCTGTTTCCACTGTTGTGATGGGAGATGGATAATAAACAAGTAAGTAAAATACATAGATGGCCCAGAAGGAATCACTCCTGTTACAATTAATATTTTACTATGAGAAAAATATGGAAAAGATACTTTAATTGCATTTTGTTTCCCACAAGACTAGACTTAGTATAATGATGTTACCAAAAGGAAATTTTTGATTCAGTAAGAGAAGGGAATGTATAATGAATACATTCATTTTTTTCCCCTGAACCATGTATATTTATATTTTATGAGTAATTGTGCAACCATCTGGGTTTCCTTTTCTACTTTGGCTGCTAGGAAACTCAGAACTAAATTTGCAGTAATAATAGTTGTGCACATCTTACCGGTTTGCATGGTTATACATCAAATTTTCAGTGATCTTATTATTCCACCCTGGGTTTGCTTTCATTTTGAGTTTTTAATTTGTATTTTAATGCCCTAGTTTCAAGAGGCAAGTCTACCAACCAAGCAGCAACACCTCCCCTTTTAATTGGGTCTTTTAATTAATGGGTCTTTTGATTTTTTAGATGCATACAATAAATCTGTAGGTCCGATTTCCTGTTTCTTAAGTATTTTTGTATTAAAAAGCCAGCTCAGAGGAAGGTAGAGTGGTTATCAGAAATTAGTGGCTCCTCAGCCTGGCTTTTCAGCTACCTGGCTAAGCAGGTCTAAATAACAATGTCCAAGTAACATGGGAGGGTGAGGAGCTTCTACATTATGAAAATTCTTGGTTAAAATGTAATCTAAAGTAATTCATCTTTAAATCAAAAAATTCAACTAGCTTGAAAGATTCTATCTGCTCCGTGTGATTTTTCTCCAAGCTATTTTTGAGTTTTTGTGAGATGAGGAAGTTAAGCTGACACACAGAGTCCTTAAAATTCTTAAGAAAATTCCAAAGAATAAATTTTGGTACAGAATCTATAAATCATAGCTAATGGATATGTTTAAGGAGACTAGGTAAGATATTTGTAATGCTTCCAAATTGCAACCTACCTCTTTGTTAAAAAGCAATTATTGCTTCAGATTGAAAGGTATGATTTCTCAAAGAAAAACGACACCCGAGTTGGTAAGTGACAAGACCCATCACAGAGCTGTTTCATCCAGTAGCAGTGTGGCAGCTGATCAATTTACTAAAGAGCCCTGGGGACAGATTAATTATTTAGCAGTGGAATAAATTGACAAGTTGGCCCTAACTACTTCAATAACAATTGAAGTACCAGATTCTGCAAAAATTTTCAGCAATTATTACAGAAAATACGGATGAATTTGAAACCAGGGGTTGCAACTGGATCGAACATAGTCTCCTTCTTCTTCTCTTTAAATCTTGGCTTTCATTTTCCCCACTGTAGCTCACCCAATTACGGGCCTCCATTGCTACACTTCCTGTTCACTGATCTCCTCCTACTATAACAGGGCAGCTCCTCTCTTCCTAAGTGGACTTGTCTGGGGAGGCACGAGAGGTACAGCCATACAACGGAGAGTCTCACTTCCTGGAGCCTAAAGCTACCTTGGAGTGGTGTGTATGGAAAGACCAAGAGAATGACACGTGAGAAAAAATAGGAATCATTGCAAAAAAGATAGGCGCGACGAGACACAAGCAACCTGCTGTGAAAGCACAGATGAAGAGGCAATTAATTTCTGTCATTTTCTAGCAAGGGTAGGTGACAAATATCTTCACTCTGCTTGTTCTCCTCCCATCTGTTTCTCTCGCTTCTAATGGGGACAATTTGGGATCTGCGTTGTCAGTTTTTGCTACCAAAATGTGAAGCTCGAGCATGAAATTTATTCTGATGTCAACCACAGAAGATGCTGTATTTCATAAAGGACAGGGCAGCGTAGCAAGCAAAGCTTTATAGAGAACACCCATTCTAGTTTCCTCTTGCCTGTTGCTGTGTGGACACCCAGAACTTGTTCATTTTCCCCTCTCTCCTCCAACATTGCCATCCTTTCCGGGATTTCCCAACACTTGGCTCTTGTTGCCTCACGGGTGTCTTGTCCCAGGTTGTTCTAGCTGCCTTATGCTTCAGGTATAGACCAGCTATGTGCCAAGATGACCCGGTTGCCAGGGTATTTCAAATGTAGAGGCACTCTTTAGAGACACTGTGTCTAAAATGCCACCATCCGACTCCTCTTATTTTATGTCCTTGTGAAGGCAGAGAGAAGGTCTCTCACTCAGTCACCTCTCAGCTAAAATTATCTCATCATCATAACATGGTTCTCTAAATATTTGGCTGAGAGGAGCAAGCCAGGGAGGGCTAATGTACTCATTTAGCTGCTATTTACACAAACTCCTACTTTATGTTGTTACAAAAAGAATAAGACTTGTCTGGCTCATTTTGCAGTTGGAGAAGGAAAAAAATCATAATTTTAATAAGTGATAATTGTAAATTGTATGGAGAAACCAGCAGCACTGCCTTGGGCATTGCCTGCATAAAGGCTTTAGCGAAAGCCAGAAATCTGAGATAAATCTTAAAGTTCAAGTTTGAATTGGGCACAATCAGGGAAGGAGAGAAAAAATGGAATTATGAACACTCTGTAATGAGAAGGGTTTTAGCAAAAGTTGAGATGAGAATATCAATTGGCCAAAAATGGCATGAGAGATGGTGGGTAGAGGAGAGAGAGTCAGTATTTGAGAGAAAATGCCAAAAGGGCAAAAGAGAATGGGAAGATTTTAAGACAGCCTGCAACTATTTTACTTCAAAGTTTTGCCATTAAGAAGTTTGTGAAGAGGCAAAAGAACAAGTCAGTTGAAATCAGATCAGTAGAATACACAAAAAAATTAGAATAATGGAACTCAGTGTAGGCAATTCAACACTCAGCATTTCTTTTAATGCACACTTTTTTCTGGTCACTCAAGTCTGTGTTGTTTGTTGCACATAGACATTAAGAAGCACAAGAGTTCTGATTCTTACTAAAATACTGCTTTCCATTACCCTATATGCCCAGGGTCAAAATTCCTTATATTTCACAGGAAATAAGATGATCTTTAAGATTTCCTTTAGTTCAAAGTCTATAATTAGTCTTATATTTTAAAATAATTTTGCTGTTTATAGCACTAGACTGACACAATCTCCTCCTCTAAGCACACAAGTCTTTACAGGCCTTGGCATTAAAATCTCCAGATTTCATGGCTTTAATTTTAAAAATAACATTTTCTTTTATTAAACAAATAATACATATATATTATAGAAAAATTTGAAAGGACAACATTATAAAATGTCATAATTTCTACCCACTCAGACATTAACATGGTTAATAGTTGGTTTAATGCTTTATTAAGAAGTCAATTGTTTTGTGTAAGACTATTCTAAATTAGTGACATTTTATTCCTAATTCTAAAAAGCTTGTTTGTTTGCTTCTTTTAGAGCCAAGAGATTTCCATACAAATAACTTCTGAATGTTTTACCAGGCTCAACAAATGTAGACAGATCTCATTGTTCCCACAAAATCAATCAACAGATTCCCCAGGGACATTGGTGCCAGCAAGAAGAATGTACATTAAACCCAGAGCAGCATGACTGGTGAGAGGAGTGAGAGGTCAGCTCCTCCCTTCCTCCATAGATGGGGGACAGCATGACTGGCAACAGGAGTGACAACACTGTGACTGTAAGAGGTCATAACTAACACCATAGTCCAGTACCAAAGAAATGGGCCCCAAGTCAGATAGACAGCAATGCTTCAGTCTTAATACACTGGGAAGGTAGTTTCTAGGGATAGCCATAAAGACCAAGAACCACTTACATTTAGAAAACATCCAGAGGAACAGATACCTCATGGAAAAGCCTCAGCATCAATGATAAGGCTAGCTAACACAGGAAACCTACAAGCATTGACACAAAAAGCAAAATCAAGTAGAAAATAGAACATGACAAGACAAAGAAGCAAAATGCAATCCCAAATGCCCAGCTCACCCAGAAAAAGTCCAGTGTACAAAAAGATAGAGAAAATTGGAAGACAACAAATGGAATTCTCTGAAATGACACCAGCAGAAGTGATAAAACAAGTAGAAGAGGCAATAGAAAAAATAAGCTCAAAGGTGCAAAAATAAATGATTACCAAAATAAAAGACATTAAAGCACAAACAGATAAATAAATAGAGGAGCTGGGGAAAACAAAGGAAACTATTAATTCCAGACATAAACTAGAAATGGAATCAATGAAACAGATCCAAACAGAAATGCAGATTAGAAACTCCACTGAAAGTATACACAGTAGATTGAATGAAAGTGAGGATAGAATGTCAGATCTAGAAAACAGAACTCGACTAGCAACCAGGAAAACAAAGATATCTTAAAAATTGCATGAGACCACAAAAAAATCAATTCAGCAGCTATAGGATGAAGCAAAGAACAGCATAAGGTTGATTGCAATCAGAGAGAGGGCTGGAGACAGCACAAAAGTTCTTAAAAACTTCTTCACAAAAATAATGGCAGAAAACTTCCCAAACATGGATAAAGAATTGAACATACAAATAAATGAAACATACAGAACTCCAAATATCTATAAGCAAAATAAATCTACACTAAGGCATATAATAATCAGAAATTCAGCACAAGAACATACTATTAAAAGCATTTATGAAAAAGAAATATAACCTATAAAGGAAATTCCATGAGAATCACAACAGACTTCTCAACCTAAACCCTCAAATCAAAGAGCTTGGAGTCAGATATTTCAATCCCTAAAGGAAAATAATCTTCAACCCAGATTGATAACCCTGAAAAACTATCTTTCAGACTTGATGGAGAAATAAGATACTTGCATGGCAAAAGGCAACTGAAAAATTTTATGATGGCCAAATAAGTTCTACAGAAGGCTCTGAAGAGCATATAAATAGAGGAGAAAAACAGGGAGCAAACAACAGGTAAACAACATGAAAAACAAAAGCCAATGCATATCGGTTATAATCATCAATGTAGATGGTCTCAACTCAAAAGAAACAGACTGGTACAATGCATCAAGAAGCAAGATCCAACAGTATGCTTCATTCAAGAAACACATTTAACTTAAAAAGAAATTCCTAGACTAAAAGTCAAAAGATGGAAAATAATTCTCCATGCTACAGGAACCCAGAAAAATGCAGAGGTTCTATTTGCAAACAAGGCAAACTTTAAGCCACTACTGATCAAAAGAGATAAAGAAAGTCACTATATACATTTTAAGGGAAAACCCCAAGAGGAAGGGATAATAATCATAAATATTTATGCACCAAATACGGGTTCACCCAACTACATAAAACAAAGATTAACAGACATGAAAAATCAAATAAGCACTAACACAGTAGTAATCAGGGATTTTAATACTCAGCTTTCATAAATAGATCAGTTAGACAAAAAAAAAAGCAACACAGAAATATTAGAATTAAGCCAAGTTGTGAACAAATGGACTTGGTAGATATCTATTGGGTGTTCCATCCCAAAACATCCCTGGAATAAAAATTCTCAGCTACATATGAGACACCCTCCCAAACAGACTATATATTACAGACTATATATTAGCTGATAAAACAGGTTTAAGTAAATGTAGAGGAATTGAAATCATCACAATCATATTATCTGACCAAAGCTCAATGAAATAAAACCAGCAACAAAGGAAATCATAAAAACTATATAAACACATGGAAATTAAACAACACCCTTTTGAACAACCAATGGATCAC
Organism: Hydrochoerus hydrochaeris; assembly: GCA_004027455.1. NCBI lineage: Eukaryota > Metazoa > Chordata > Mammalia > Rodentia > Hydrochaeridae > Hydrochoerus > Hydrochoerus hydrochaeris. The sequence continues at coordinate 26,937 of PVLA01010040.1, forward strand.
AACAGAAATTAAAAACAAAATTAAATACTATACACAATTAATTGATAATGTTGATATACTTAATCTTATGGGACATAATGAAAACAATGCTATTGTTACAGGCATTGAGCTAGTTAGAAATATTATAGGTAGTCAGACAGGGCTAGGCCCTGGAAGAAGCCAGCACAGAGGACCAGATGTCTGGTGACCTTGGAGGAGACACACACCTCTTGCTGTGGGCCAGATCTCAGGAGAGAAGGCAAAACAAATGCAACCACACCCTTAAGTATAATCCTTAGGGATTAAATCTGGATCACCTTGAGAAACCAGGAGTTACCCCTGCAACCCTCTATAAGAAGAGTCACTGATCCATAAAGAATACTCATTTGCTACATGACTCGTTTCCCTATTTGTCCCTAATTTGGTCAATTTTACCTGAACAATTAAACTTATTGGTTGACCCTAGCTCTGTTCCACCTCATGCCCATCTGCCTTGCAAGTTCCCATTTTTCCCCAATTTTAGACCCACCTCACCTCATGATTTTACTCTATAAAATCCTGAGAAAATACAGTCTTTGGCAACCCACTCAGGACCCCCTCTGTCTGTCTCTCAGACAGAAGCTTTCTTTCTCTCAATAAATATTTCTGCTGTTATCCTCCATTGTTCCTAAAATTCATTCTTCAATTTTAGAGAATACAAACTCATTCCAGGCATCTAGTTAACTGAGAGTTATTATATAGTCATTCCCCTATATCATTATGAGGGAAAAGTATAGTGATGAAATCACACATTAGGAAAACAAAGAAAACTCAAATAAATATCTTAATTTTAAGCCTCAAACTTCTAGGAAAAGTAGAATAAATCAAACCCAAATCTCATCCAAGGGAGAAAAATAAAAAGATAAGATCAGAAATTAATGCAATAGAGTTGAAGGAAACAATACTATGAATCAAGGAATTGTAAAGTTGATTGTTTGAAAGAATATATAAAATTGGTTAAAACATTAGCCAGTTTTTTTCCTCAAAAAGAGAAAAGAAAAACACAAATCAAAGCAGCAAGGAATGAAGAAATGGAAATCACAACAGATCCCACAGAAATCCAGGAGATCATCAATATCTATGATAAGAAATTATATTCTAATAAGACAGAAAACACAGAAGAAATGGATAGATTCCCAGGCACAATCAAATTGCCAAAACTAAACCAAGAAGGTATAAAAATTCTCAATAATGCAAAATCAACCAATGAAACTGAAAATGTAATAAAAAATTTACCAATGAAGGAAAACCCAGGCCCTGAAAGATTCACTGTTGAAGTCTACAAGAAGTTTAAAGAAATAATATCACTAATGCTGAGACTCTTTAAAGAAATTGAAAAGGAAGCAGTGTTTTCAAGATTATTCTTGGAAGCAAATATTTCCCTAATTCCAAACCAGAGAAGAATGTAACCAAAAAAGAAAACTATAGGCCAATCTTCTTAATGAACATAGATGCAAAAAATTGTTAATAAGATACTATCAAATGGGATGCAGAAAAGCACCAAGAAGACTATACATCATGAAAAACTAGAATTTATCCAGGGATGCAAAGATGACTCAACATATGCAAATAAATAAATGTAGCACATTCACTATAAAAGCCCTATAGAAAATTAGAATATATGGTCTTTATATCAATCTGATAAAAGTCAACTAGGACAAACCAACAGCAAACATCATATTAAATGGTCAGAAACTGAAAGCTTTTTCTCTAAAACCAGGAACAAGTCAAGGATGTTCATTATCACCATTTCTATTCAATATAGTTCTGGAAATTAGCCAGAGCAATTAAATAAGACCAAAAAAAAAATAGAGTAAAGATAGGAAAGAAAAATGTTAAATTATCGTTATTTGCAGATGACAGCTACTCTACATAGAAAACCCCAAAAACTCCAAGAAACCTATAGACAATATCCAAATTCAGTAGTGTAGCAGGATACAAAGTCAACACTCAAAAGTCAATAGTATTCCTGTACACAAGCAAAACACTCATAGAAAGAGAAATTAGGGAAATCAAACCATTCACAACACCATCTAAAAAAATGAAATACTTAACGATCTATCCAACAAAGGATGAAAAGATCTGTACAGTGAAAATTACAGTATCCTAAAAAAAGGAGATAAAAGAGGATATCAGAAAATGGAAAGATATCTCTTGCTCTTGGATAGGAAGAACCAACATAGTGAAAATGGCCCTACTTCCAAAACTGCTATGCAGATTTAATGCAATGCCAATCAAAACACTATTAGCATATCTCACAGATCTAGAGAAAACACTCCTAAAATTCATTGGCCTAGAGCAGCAAAAGTAATTATGGGCAACAAAGGCAAGTTGGGGGCATCACAATCCCAGATCTGAAACTATACTACAAAGCTACTATTATAAAAGCAGCATCATATTGGCAGAAAAACAAAATGAAACAAACAAAACACAGGCCTGAGGATCAATGGAACAGAATGGAAAATGCAGACAGAACCTCAAACACACTCAGTCACCTTATCTTTGACAAAGGAGCCAAATGTGTTTACTGGAAGAAATACTATCTGTTTAATAAATGGTGCTGGTAAAACTAGTTTTTTCATATGTCAAAGACCAAAACTAGACCTATGTCTATCACCATGCACTAAACTAAATCCAAAATAGGTCAAAGATCTAAATATTAAAATAGAAACATTAAATTGACTGAAAGAGAAAATAGGTAGAATTTGGAAAGATCATGTTGGTGTAGACAGACTTCATGATTAGAACACATACTACAAGGGAAATATTACAAAGAATTAACAAATGGGATCTCACTTATTAAAAATCTTTTATACAACAAAAGAAATCACTACCAGAGTGAAAAGAAATCACTACCAGAGTGAAAAGAAAATCCTGAGTGGGAAAAATCATATTCAGATATCCCTCAGACAAATGAATTACATCTAGAACATACAAAGAACTGAAAAAATCAGAACCTCCAAATCTGAGGACCCAATCCAAAAATAGGTATCTGAGATGAATATACTCTTATCAGATGAAGAAATACAAATGGCAAATAAATATATGAAAAGATGTTCAGGACCACTGGTCATTTGCAAAATGCAAATTAAAAGAACACTGAGATTCCATCTCATTCCAGGAAGAATGGCCATCATCAATAAATTAACCAAACAAATGCTAGTGGGGCTGTGGGTAAAAAGGAACTCTTCTCCAGTGTTGGTAGGAGTGTAGACTGGTGCAACCACTGTGGAAATCAATGTGAAGATTCCTTAAAAATCTAGATGTCCCATGTGACCCAGCTATCCCCCTTCTGGGTATCTTCCCAGAAGAATTAAAAACATAGCACAGCAGTATATGTGTATCCACGTTTATAGAAGCACAATGTGTAGTAGTTGAATCTTGGGGACAACTCAAATGCCCATCAATGGAGGAATGGATAAAAAATATGATTTTTTATATAATGGAGTATTACTAAGCCATAAAGAAAGATAAACTGGAGACTCTTAAATGTAAATATAAATGGATGCAATCATAGAACATACTCTTAAGTGAAATAAAACAAACTCATCCATGTAAACATCGCATAATCTCACTAGTGTGACAAACTAAACAAGTAAATAAGATCCAAAATGCGCAATAGGTATTGTGAACTGGGAAGAAACTGTTCAAAAGAAAAGATGAACTGTGATGGAGGAAAAGGAAAGGAAGAAAGGGGGAAAGTATATGCACACACAAGATAGTTAAGCGACGCATCCAGCTATTTTCTCTTAGTTCATTCAAAAGAAAGTTTTGTGCTAATATTGTTAGGAGATGATATCATGCATATACCTTGCACTTTGAATAAACTCTATGGAGATAACAATATGCAATTTATTAATTATTGTAACTGTTCTACTAACATGTTTTGAAACTCTAATTGTCATTTTATCTCTTTTCTCTTTAAAATAAAAAATAAATGGACATATATTAAGCAAAACAAAAGCTCATAGAATTGTCAATATAAATTTCATCCTGTAACCTCAAATTAATGCCTGCTTCTTTCAAAGGTCACACCCCCAAAATTACTAAAAGCATGACCCTGGCACTTTTCTAGGTATTCCCCTTGTGTCAACTTTAAACCTCCTAATAGTAATACTCTGTAGTAGGTAATTTGATCCCAGATCTAGAGATAAAATTTCAGAGGATTGAAGGAGTTAAATGATTTATTTCATTCACTTTGCTAGTAAAGATCAGAGTCAAAATTTGAGCATAGAACCTCCTGGCATGAAACCTTATAGTCTCACAACTAGCATTCTACAAAGTACTCCCTAACTAATGTTAGTATTCAACAAAATAATGTTCCATGAGGAAAAAAAGTCATTGTCAATTTATGTTTGAGGAACACCATCTTGCAGGAAAGAAACGTGATTAACAGAATTTAATGATTACTTTCCTAATCTTATTTCAGAGAGACAATCTCCTCTACAAAACAAATTCTGTTTTGAGCAACACGTATTAATCTGTGCATATATATATATATATATATATATATATATAATTTTTAAGTATGAAGCACATTAGGCCTGATTTCAAAATCTTCTTTTCTCCCAACAGAAAGTATAGAGATAACACAATCATGGAAAATAATCACTTGAGTCTTTATGCCTTTTTCAGATTTATCTCCAAAGTCTACAGTTATTGTAGATTTAGGGGAATGAGTATTATCTGAAGACCAGTGTCTACATTTTAACTTCAATGTTGATCACAGGTTTCTGAGCCAGAAATAAATCTGTAAAACTATTTCACAGGAGTTTATTTTTCTTTATTGAATGAGTCTCAGTTTCCTCATTTGTAAATTGAGGATGATGATACTAATATATAATTAATGTTAATAATAGGAGAAAGATATCATTATAGGAGGAGCATAATTGTCTTAAAATATAAGACTACAGCACAAAAAATATGCTGTTGGATTTTACAGAATAGTTATCAAAGTTCTTTTTTTCTTTTTCTTTTTAACTGGCAAGTTAGTTTAAAGAAAATTTGCACAGTGGCAGTGTGCATCAGGGTTGAAAGCATATTCTATATTCTTTGAATACAATCGGGGGGTATCTAACATTCCACAAAAAGGCCTTCCTGCACTCTGGGTGGTCTACAGCTACCGGCCAAAAGTCCATCACTTCTGACTTCAGCACTCTCAATTATTAGTCAGCTCAAAGACTGAGTTCATTCACTGGAAGCTTCCATCTTCAAACGTCTTTGGATTGTAGCAGGGGACTTGGAATTTGATAAAGTATAATGACACACTTGTAATTGTTTCATAAGGAGAAAGACAGAGGAGTAGCTGAGACCAAGAAACTTGACATGAGTAACTAACTTCAGAGCTAGCTGGACTTAGCAGTGCTGAAGGAAAAAGCAAACTGGTTTTACTGCATGGGCACTGCACAAATGGTGCCACTGACAGCACTCTAATGACAAAGCGGACCATCCACTGAGATATGTTCTTTCCTGTTCACACCAAGTTAAATAACCACTGCCTGCTAGAAACATTACATCAAAGTTCAAAGTGCTTTCAATAGTAGAAGAAAAATACCTAATCTGAATCTTTTCTTTATGGCCTTGAGGACAATCACTGATTTACTGTGGAATCAGATCAATGGAACCTATATGCCCTTGAATATACCCCTTTTAAATCTTTGGGCAGCCCTTACTAATGTCTTTTTATGGACCTTCAGCTTTTTGTGAAATGAGCTGAGATGATGAAATCAGTCTAGTACAATGCTCCCAGCAGAGAATGATGCTACCCGCGCCCTGTATTTTTGGGTAGAATCACTGAATCAGTTTGAGTGTCCTACTGGTAGCTAGTAGTTAGAGATGAAGGCTGCCAAGCATCTTAGAACTCACAAATTCCTCTCCTCTATATAGACTGACCCAACCTCAAGTGTCTGTAAGGCCCAGATTGAGAAGGCCTGGTTTCGTGGAAGGCATTTTTGAGGGTTACACGCACTCTCAGGGAAAGTTATGCTACTCCTGACTGCTGGGTGTGGAACTTCCTGAGCTGACTCATGCTCTGACTACATGGGGGCGGGGAGTGTTCTTCATGAGAACCTGCTGGACAGTAGCTGGCACTGGACACAGGTGGACGATGAAAGGAGAAGACCAAATATGCACGTGAAGCTGGTTTGACATTATTTTTCCAAACATGAATAAGATGTGCTATTAAGGGACTGAAGACTGCTCCAAACGAGCCCTGTTATGTTGGAAACATAAGAATATAACAAGTGGAATTGTAAACACCTTGTAACTTTCCTTCTTTGGATGAGAATTATGCAAAATTAAATTTATAAAGTTCACATGGTAATAGGGAATGCACCTGCTGCAGTGCTGTGAGACTCCTCTGTCTGCCTTTACAGTCGTGTGTCTTATACACCCCAGTGTACAGGAAAGTCCTGGCTTTATGTTAACAACCATGAATTATGAATCTGAAAGAAAATTTCCTAAGTTCTAATTAATGTAAAAGATATTTTGGTCTGCTATGGTAGAGAACAAACGATTACCTTCCTGTTCTAACTATAGAAAATACAGTGGAAATTCTCCTCTGATGAGTTGGTCAAAAGTATGCAACTAAAGCCACATAAGATGGTGCAGGCCTTGTATTTCTAGCACTCTACAAGGCTGAGAGAGGAGAGCTGTGTGATTAACCCTGGTCTGGGCAATTTAGTGACTTAGCAAGACTTGTGCAAAAAATAAGTAAATTAAATTAAATTAAATTAAATTAGTTAGAAAGTTAGGAATGCAGCTCAGCGAGAAGGCCCTGAGTTGAATCCATAAAAATATTTGTATTGGTCCTCCATAAAAATATGCAATAAAAAATGCTGAGGAAGAAATATAGAGGTACAGGAGGGAATTACCTGATTAAGTAAAATGCTACATTTTCCCTTAACTTTATGATGTTTATTTGTTAGCTTTCACAAATGTGTAATCTGTTATGATTGCTTTGATCATGTTAAGTATGGAATTTTGAGCATAATTTTCAATATGAAGCTTCATTTCTTTTTCTCAAGAAGAACTACAAACTGGTACAAGGCCCACAAAACTTGGATGCTGCCCTCGACACACATTGTATTTTAAAAAACATACTGAATTGTTATTTCTTCTATTCCCTTAAAGACAATGTTTGCTTCTTCCTCCTGGCTCGTTTCAGAAGGCAGCCACACTGAGAAGTCTATTTTTTTTTCTTTTCCTTCTGCACTGTCTTTCTGAAGCTAAAATATTCCTTTCCATTTCCCCTACTTAATAGAAAATGAAGGTGCAAAGAAAAAAATCCTATTACCTCTGTGAAACCTGCTGCCCTAAAGTCACAAATACAATTTATGGATTCTGGCCATGGTTGCATCTCTTGCTATGCCAATAAAGTTTATTGAAATTGGAACTAGAATTAAAAAGCTTTACACCAAAAGATTTAGTCCATGGATTGGAAAATTATATATATATATATTCAAAATAATATTGTTCTACTTATAGTCAAACCTTCATCCAAGTTAGCAAAAAGTAGTTTACTTATTTTTTGACTGAGCTAATCATAGTAACATTTAAGAAAATTTTCCTTTTTATTTAACATTTTATGATCTAAGGCAGTCATGCCACATTGAAATGAGAGTCCAAAAAAATAATTTTTTTTGCCTTATCCTTGAGACTTCTAGGGCTTTAAGGTTTAGAACATGACCAAAAAAAATCTATGTAAGGCTAAAATTACTAGTCAGCGTGAACATTATAAAAATGTAAGTAAAAATGAATTTTAAAGTGATACGCGTACAACGAATTGGTTGAAACATAAAATCCCACAGAGAAGTATTTGTGGATTGCTGCAGGAAATCTACATTAGAGTAGGTTATTTCATGTGGGGAGAATCTTACTGAAATTATGAAGTACTCCTATGGCAAAAAAGAAAGGACAACCCACAGCTTTATAGCAGCAGCTGCAGTAACATCTCAAAAATAAATCCCTCACACTTTCCGAGGGATAATAGCTGCTGCTAATCAAATGTCTCCAAACATCTGGGCACTGCTTGGCGCTGCCTCAGCGCTCTGACCAAAGAGACAGACGTGTGGGCTGCATCAGGGCTGGCTAATGTTCTAGAGACCATCCTTTGGAAGCATTTCTGATTTCATTCGGTCTCAGAATGCCCCCCTCTAATAGGGACACCCAAAGAACGATGGGTATCAGGAGCCCTCAATTGGAGATTAGGGAACATTGGAAGCTAGAAAACAATTAGCAGGCTGGGTGTACTTGGCCGATAGTACCAATGAAGCCTTTCTGAGCTCCTGATTCAACTTCTGATAGGACGCTAGGCTGCGTAGCTCTGAGTCCTCAGATGAGCTTGCTGCTGTCGGAGACCTTCAGGGAATATATGAATACATTGACCTTTTCCTTGCAGAATTGAGGTGAGAATCCTACCAATCATTGGCTGTTAAGGGAAACATCAAGGTGGGTTTACAGGTTTAATCTTTATGGAATAAGAAAAAAAAAGTGATTCAATATTGCATGGTTTCTGTTATATAAAACAGATTATAAGTAAACAGCCAAGTAAAAGATCATAGGAAAAAGGCAGATGGATCTTTCTCAAATGGGACCTAGGTGAAGAGAAGCAGGGAGGGGCAGCGAGGGTTGGAAAGGAGATGGAAGAGGAACTGACGTGTGTCACGCGCAGGAACCAGCTCCACACGAGGAGTGTAGATGCGACACACTGCAAACGTGTGCCAACGCTAAGCAAAAGGAGAAGGTTACCGTAGGAGAGACAGGAAAAAAGTAGAAAACCGTGACCAGGTCCGTTTTCCTTTTTACATTTTAATTTTTATCAGTCCTTGTTAGTAGTACATAACGATTACCTTCATAATGGGAATTTGCACAACACGTCTTAATTCTCTTTACATCTCTCTCCCTCTCCTCCCCTTTCTCTTGGTCCTTTTCCCAGTTGTAGAAGACCTTGCTTCCTGTTTCCTGTTGTCTACCACTTATTTTGCTCTTTATTCACACCTTGTGTTTCTTATATAAGAAAAACCCTGCAATTTTAAGTTTATGTGTCTGACTTATTTCACTGGCCGTTTTGTTTTCAAGGTGCATCTATTTGCCTACCACTTGGTCAGGTTTCTTAACCTTTTCTGTAAAACACACAGTGTTACACATGGGTAGAGTTGTGATGAAGATTAAATATTAGTGATGCTGTTGAAACAGAGCCAGGTGGTCTTGAAATGGAGTGGATTTGTTGTTGCTGGTGCTGTTTCTATGCTCACCTTAATCATTTTGTTTCTGCATGTGGTTTAACACTTTGAAAGCTGAAGAAAATGGGTGTCAACAAAATGAAAATAAAGACTCATGAGGTGATTCACAGAAAAACAATTACGTTCATAATTGCTGAGAAGAGGGTATGGGAATGTAGCCTACTAAAAATATTTTACCTGCAGACATATGCAAATTACTTTGTGTACTCAGAAGTTCTTTTCCTTCATCAAAAGGCCAAATGTACTCTGATCAAAAATCAAAATTTTAGGGAATATTATATAGCAAAACCATGATGAAATTAAGTCAAACCAAAACCATACTGAGAAAGTAAGTGCAAACTTTAAGCAATATGCTTAGACTAATGATTTCAACCATCACACCCAGAAATGTCTAACTCCTTACTTACCAGAATGAAATACACTTGAAATACACATTGATTATTTTATTAACGGGTTTCTGATGAAACAAAAGTTGGTTGTGACTTGATCACAATGTACTGCTTCGGACTTAAAGGTTTCACCATAATATTCTTTTCTATATGATCACCACATAGAACCTCATAGAACATAGAACCTCAGTGCAGCATTATGAATGGCTTCCAATATAATAGGAATACACTAACTATCCTATAGAAAGTATTTTTAGTAATATACTTTAAATATGTGAAACACTTTATGATAATATTCTTACATTCCACCCACCTACCACTATTCATTTTCTTTTAAAATACTAATATCCATAGACCCTAAACCATCTATATTCTTTTTGTCTAATTCCTCTTCAAATCACAACACTAGTCAGTTATTAATTGATTATAATTGTTAATCTAAAATGAACAAAGTATAAAAATTGTTTGCATGAATCCCAGCCACACTTTTTGGAAGCTACATAGCCATTTTGCAAAAACTCTGGAAAATCAAAATCGAAATGTAATAGTTGAACTCCTACCAGCCGCGATTCTACATCATTAGCACTTAGAAACTCACAGAAACCTGTCACAATGTGTGCACACATTTTTATTTTTAAACTTGTCCGGTTTTATGCCTCAACTTTCTTTTCTCTTTAAAGTACTGAAATCACAGCTTCACAAAGCCTAGTAATCAGCACATCTGAAAGCCAAAGCTCTCTGAATCCCGAGAGATTTTCCACAATTCATTTGATGACCAACCTGCCAAGAACACGGAGTTATTGATAACATCTGCTTACCATGCATTTGGACTTTTGACCATTGCCCTGCAAATGAGTGTGTCTTTGATAACTTTGGAATATGCAGTCTTTGGTGTGTGCTCCATATTATTCTTCTAAAACCTTAAAGGTTCTTTATTTTTCTTTGTATCCAGCTGCACTCCACCCCCCTTGCCCTGGGACCTTCTCACTGAGCTGCACCCTCTTTTCTAGTTTGTTTTTTCCAAATGGGATCTCTCTAAGTCACTAAGTTGCCAAAGCTGGTCTCCTTGTGGTCCTCCTGCCTCCACCTCCCTAAATACTGGAATTACAAACATGTGCCACCACACTCAGCTTTATTTCAAACACTTTTCATTAGCATATGCTTGAGGTATATAGCAAGGGCATTTAGCTTAGGGGATTGTGCCCCATACACATGATACCTTGCTTGTGTTTACCCCTCTTCCCCCCTTGGTCTCCCCTTTCCCTCATTCTCCAAACTCCCACCCTTCAGCGTCTGTCTCCCGCTTCCTTAACATGGTTCTTTTATTTCACTCTTTCTCTTGTTTATATTGTGGCTCTCTCATATTAGAGAACCCATGCAATAGGTAACCCTTCACAACTTATTTCACTTAATAACATGCTTTTAGTAGTCAACCATTTTCCTACCTATCATTCAAATTTATGGCCAATGGATACTTCGTTGTGTAAATAAACCACATTTTAATACGTTCATCTGCTGACGAATAGGCCACTACTGTGATTTAGCTACAGTCCGCTGTGTTGCGGTAAACACGGCTGTGCATGGATCACTGTAATATGATGTCTCTGACGCTTTGCGAAGCTACCTAGAAGGGGAACAGCTGGGTTAAATGGAATTTCTGTTTCGGGTTTTGTTTTTTCTCGAGGAATCTCTCTGATTGATTTACTTTACTATTTTATTGTATTTTTCATCTCTTTGGAACAGGGTCTCACTAAGTTGCACAGTTGGGATTAGAACTTGAGGACCCTTCTGTCAGCCTCTCTGAGTGCTGGGCTTCTGGGGGTGTCCAATCCTAGCCAGCTGCAATGTTTTTAACTCTGAGATCCAGCTAGCCAAGGGAATGCGGGGAAAAGGACTGAGAGCTCCATGCTGTTTTAGTCACTTCCCTCTCACTAAGACACCTGAAAGGATGAGAGATCTTCCGTGGTTCATGGCTGGTAGAACTCTCGGTCCCTGGTCCTCTGGCCCCAAGGCAGGGCTGCATGGCACAAGGGCACAGTGCAGGAGAAGCTGCAGAGTCCAATGGGGACAGGAAGTGTGATAGAAGCTTCTGGGCCACAGCCCTGGTGACCTCTTCTTCTAAACAGACCCCGCCTCCTCACAGCCATTCAGCTCTAGGGCCCTTGTAATCCAGAGTCACCTTCCAGAGGTGCAGCCTGTGCTCACATGACAAGGAGCACCTAGTTAGAAATCATACCCACTTCCTCCATGATTGTACTTTATTCGCTCCTTTATTTCTATTTTTAAAGCTTCAGCAAACTTGAATCACTGTCAGAAGTTGAGCTTTGTTTAGAAATTATGTGCCGGAGTCCAGCTGCGGCAGGGCTAGGGTTTCCCAAAGGTGGTCAGGGAGTCGGCGATTGAGAGACAGAAAACACTGCACACCAGTCTGTGAGTGAATCTGAATCCGCTTTATTTTTTAGAAGCTGGAATATATATATGCTAACCTTGGCAATAACCCCCAGCCCCAAGCAGGAAGCGCCCCAGGCTTAGCAGGTGTTAATTAACTCTTTTCATCTTTGTAACATCTCAATCTTGTTACTTAGTTAGTTTGGGAAATGTAAGCCGAGGCACCTGGATGCCTGCAGGAGGAAGAGATGCGCGTGAGGCTATTATGCCGCTCCCTACATTGTTTCCTTTATCACTTACGGGAGTATGGCAGTTCCTGTGAGAACAGCGCCTGTCTTAGGTCAAGGACTCTTCATATGAATCCAACCAGGCCTTACCCGTCATGGGCCTGCAGGACAGCAATTGGTCCTGTGCCTGTCTTAGGCAGCCGGTGGCGTAACATATGTGTCCTAGTTACCCGTCTCTGGCTGCCCGTAGGACAGCGCCTGTCTTAGGTCAAGGACTCTTCATATGAACCCAACCAGGCCTTACCCGTCATGGGCCTGCAGGACAGCAATAGGTCCTA